>PVIR01014438.1:0-40250 GCA_004026965.1 Petromus typicus | reverse complement strand
AAGCCTCAAACTAACTTTTTCATATTTACATGTAACAGAAAGGTAAAATCTCATAATGCTAAGTTTGAGTTTATAAAATTTTAGTTATTACAAAACTAGTTACAATAATACCTAGAAAAATCTATTTACATGTTATTTTCTTTAACTTTAATTGTTTCCATTGACTTTGAACAAATGGAAATATTCATTGTTATGCAAGACCACTCTGTGACTCAAATTAAATCATGTTGAGAGTCTTCTGTATTATTGTTTCTCTGGTAGCATAAAGCGATATCTTTCTTTTTTGATGTCCTTTTAAACTGTTTATTTTTGAAATGCTATGGTTTCATTGTAGAGCTCTTTCATTTTATTGGTGAGATTAATTCCTAGGTATTTAATTTTTGAAGCTATTGTATATGAGATTATTTCCTCAATTTCTTTCTCTGTGGTTGTTGGTCTATAGACAAATATGTGATGAATTTATTTATTATTTGAAAGAGTTTTTGGGTGGATTTTTTTGGTCTTCTTTGTAAAAGATGATGTCATCTATGAATAAGAAAGGTTTAACTTTGTTTCCTACATGCACTTTTCATATTTTTCTCTCATATGATTGCTCTTACTAAAGCTTCAGGTGCTATACTGAATAGGAATGGTAAGAGTGACATCTTCTTCTTTTAGAGGAAATGTTTAAGTTTTCCTGATGTTAGTAAGGGGTTGACATAAATGGATTTTATAGGTTTGCTGTGAGGTTTTTCTGTACCTGTTTTCTTCTGGATTTTAGCATGTGTAGCTGTTGGATCTTGTTGAAGATTTTTCTGTAACTCTTGAGAGGATTGCATGATTTTTGCTCTCAATTCTATTTATATCACGTGGTATGTTACAGATGTTCATGTGTTGAACTATCTTTGTATTATTGGCTGAAGCCCGTATCAGTCAGAACTTAGTGTTCTGTGTGTTTCTTGTACTACTTGAATATGAGGTATTTCCTAGATTTGGAAAAATTTCTGCTATGAGTTAAGTGAATATTTTATCTACACATTTTGAGTCATTTTTGAACTTTTCCTTCATTTCCATAATTCTGAGGGGTTTGGGGGTGTCATCTAGAGGACAGTGGATCCATCTTCCACAGTGTCTTCTCATTTGCAAGGTGTTACTATGTGACCTACTATATTCTTGGTTGCTCCTGTCCTCCACTTCTGCAAATTTTTCATTTTAATTGGCAAAAAGAGAGGCGCTGAGTCTAAGAAACCAATTTTCATTGGAATATTTGGAATACTTTGTTTTTATTTCCAAATTCATATTCACATTTCTTTCTAGTAAAATCACTAAAAAGGAATATGTTATCTCCTCAGTGTTTTTCTAAAAATAATCTTTTGTCACTTTTTGTTTTGTCATTTTCTATCCAGCATTATTTGATTTTGTACTTGGGATAAAAATATATTTCAATGATGAAATTATATGGATTTCTTAGTTGAAATAAGTAAGAAGTTCTCATAATTCCGTATTGTGGGACATCTTTTCCCATTCATTTATTCAAAGTATCTGGAAACAAGTCATGTTTGTAGCTTATATGCAGGGCAGACAAAGAAATTTCTCTTCACTCATGGATGTCATCTTATGTGGTTGAAAGTAAAAAGCCTAGACAGGAAAGTACAGTTTTATGCTGTAAAAAGAAAAGAAAAATAATGAGGGCATATGATGTCAACAGACTGATGAAAGACACTATGAAGAAGTGACATTGGAGCAGAGACCTGAGTCAAGAGAACGGAGGGAAAAGTGTTGTGGGCCAGGTAAGCAGGTGTTGGTCAGCAGGACAATGTGGTTGGGGGAGAAAGAAGGAAGAACTAATGCTTGTATGAAAAGGAGATGAAGCCTTAGCCAGACTAAGTTGAATAGGCCACATTAAAAATCTGTGGACTACATCGTACATGTTGAAGAAGGGTTATGTGTGTGTGTGTGTGTGTGTGCGCGCGCGCGTGTGTGTGTGCGTGTGCATGTGTACGTGCACATGTGTGTATTGGGGGAGTAACAATGCAAGGAGTAACAATATAATTTTCATTATAAGTGGAGAACATGGCTGTTGGTTTGAGAATAGAGTGTAAAGAAGCACAGAAGGAAGATAAGAGCCATGTGGAATCTTCTGCTATAGTTAGGGGAATAGCACTGGCACCTTGGATTAGGGTAGGAATTGATGAGAGGGGACCAGACTTCAGATATGTCTAGAAGTTGCCATTTCTTCTCTTTTTCCTGTTCATTCCTCTCCATCTTTCCAGTGTCAGTGTGAGAAGAAGAGCTGGTAAGTGAGCAAATAAGTGGATGGTTGGACTACTAATAGCAGGGAAGTTCGGTTACTTTTGATGATTTTACTTCAGGAAAGACATCATGTTAGGTTATATTTCCTTTTTATTTTTACATAAAAATTTGTAAACATACTTTTTCTTTTCTTATTCAATTATTTTAAAGTTTTCTTAAGATATACATAATTTTATATCCAGCTAGGTACCTATTTTTTATCCAGCCACATATACATCCATTCATCTAACATTGCCTCAGAGTCATGTGTACTGAAAACAAAACAAAACAAAGACAAAGAAACAAAAACCCTTGCTTTGAGGAAGTAAGCAATGGGAAAACCCAAGCAGAACTTATACTAAATTGTGCTATGATTCAGCAGGAGATAAGTCCTCCTTCCTTCCTCTCTTTCTTTCTTTCTTTCTTTCTTTCTTTCTTTCTTTCTTTCTTTCTTTCTTTCTTTCCTTTCTTTCTCTCTCTCTTTATTTCCTGGATTGATCCCAGGGCCTTTGCCCTCTGCTACTTCTTGAGCCATTTTTCACTTTGAGCCAGGATCTCATCCAACCACTAAGTTGTCCAAGCTGTGATGGAACTCATCTTTTTACCTCAGTCCCTCGGAACACTGAACCACGTTTACCTGAGAATCCCTTTTCTTTCTACAATGATGATATCTTTAAAAATTTTCCACATAAGCCCAAGAAAAGTGGAGTTTTATGAAGAGAATTCATAAAAAGAATAACTGGAAAATATTTTTATAATGGATAGCATTACATTTATTGCATGTATTAATATTTTATGTCTAAAATGACATTGATCTACATGAGTAGTTTACTAATTTACTGTTGAATATCTTTTGGAAAATTTAAAGAACTGCTCCGTGAGGAAATAGTTACTCTTTCCACATTTCTACAAGGACATTTTCTCTTCTCTGTTGTGTCTATTAATCTGACCACTTCTTATAAGCAGAGACCAGGAGTCAATCTTAAGAAGAGGTAACACGTTGGACAGGAACTCATTTTAGAGCCACAGTGGTGAGTAGTCAAGGAAGAGGATCAACAGGACCTTGATTTTTCTTGTGGAGCATTGGCTCTTACCATATCACTGATGTTATTTCCCTTTAAAGACCTGTGGATTATGTTATTATTTGTGAAATGAATTATTCTTTGTTATTTCTTCTCTGTTTTGTTTTGCAAACTTCATATTCTACCGTTGTGCAGCTTTACTTTCACCTCAGGAAAAATGATTCTTTTAGATTTTCTTCATGAAATAATAAATCACACTGAGTAAACTCCTAATGTGAACATCTCTTCAGAGACTGCAAAATTTTAAGTGAAAATTGTGTTTGATTTACCACTTTTAATTAAACAGAAGACTCTCCTGTTTTACATCATTAAATTTTTACTTCTTTCAAAATGACTGTCTCAGTCAGCTCAGGCTGCTAAAACAAGTTATACAGACAGAACACCTTAAATAAATATTTATCTGTCACATCTCTGGAAGCTAGAAGTCCCAAACTAGGATGCTTTCATGACTAGATTACTGATGAGGACCTTTTTCTGTGTTACAGTGCTATTTCTGCTCTATTCTTATAAAACAAATGGGAAAACAACTCTCATTTCTGTCTCTTGATTTTTTAAATTTATTGATATATATTTGTGGTAGTAATAATTACATTCATCTTCAGGAATTAGTACATGTATGTATCATATTTTAAGTAATATCATGTATATGACATCTCCAATATTTCCCTCACCTCCAATTCCCAAACACTCAAGGCAACAGGAGGGCCCCACCCCACGAGCTCACGTGTCTATAATGGCTTCAAAAAGGCCACATCTCCAAGAAACATCTCTTAGATATTAGAGCACCAAATTAGCCCATAATAGTGTATTTTTCAAACCAGTATACCCTAAGTGTTCCACATGTGGAGATGCAAGATTCCACATTTTCATATGAAAAGAGAAAGGACAGCCACAGAGATTCATTTCATGTAATTTGTTGAATTCAGAGGAGTGAATTTCCCACACTTCTCCCAGAGCTGATTGATGCTATCTGCATAGCTTTAGTAGCACATATACCTGAACATTAGGTCTCTTTAAAAAATGATGCAGGATAATAAAAGCTTTAGGCATTTGTTTTGTTGAAGCAAACTAATGATGGAGGAACATATGGTGAAATATATTTTTAATTACTTTTCAACAATATGAAATGCTTTTCCTTATTTTCATATTTAATGCTCTTGATCAAACTTATTGAAAAGTCTAAGAACACGGTATTTTGCATGAAAATACCTGACTCACTTTAAAGATAATATGTCAGGATTTATGCTGTCAAAAATTAAAACCTTGTTCAGGATTATTTGTCTCTTCAAAAGGTGACAAGTTTATCTCTCCCTAAACTAAAATCAGCATTATTAATTTTTTCATCAACTATAATTGAGAAGTGATTGGCTTTTTTCAATTTAAGTCTCATTTAAGCACCAACAGGACACCAAATGTCTAAACTTAAATGTTAACTGTCTAACTCAAGCATACCCAGTTTCATTTATTTGTGGAATAAAGCCTACAACACTTGCAGCTTTTAATTTTTCTGAGTTGAGGTGAAAAGCAAAATCTCTGCAAGATTCTTGTTACAAAAATGTGACTGTTCCACCCCTGAATAAGCAAAACTTACATTAAATGTGAACCTGAGGATGAGAAAGTGGCTGCAACCAATTACTGCCTGTGCACATAGACTGTAGCTGATGTTGAGTTCTGGCTAAGCAGGGTGTGTCCTACCACAGCACAGTAGCTCACTATAGGATGACTCTAGGGTGTTGCACACAACACCCACTGTATGTGTTGAGCACCCCGAGTGGCTAACTCGGGTCATCTGAACATCAGCCCCGTGTCCTGACTCTCCAGGCCTCAGCTAATAGGCAGGTTATCCATAAGGCTTTTTCCTCTGACCACCCCCAACTACCTGTATAAAAACTGCTCCTGCTCAGTAAGGACAGAAATGATTCTCTGAAATCATCCCCTGAGTCTGTGTTCTCCTCTGTCCCTCCCTCTGTCTTGGTTAAGATACCTGCATATAACTAACCACCAGATACCAACACACAAGAATCACAGTAGACTAAGGATAAAGTAAGGTTTTCCCTCCCTCCGACTTTTCTCGCAACCCGTTTTTCATTTGTTTGGCAATCAGCTGGTCGATGCCCTGAATACCTGCCATGACCACCTCCATTATTAAGGGAAAAGAAACATGGGATGATATTACCCAATGTGTCTTTATTTGTCTTTCTGTTTATTGCAGGCTTATCATGTTCATCTGTTTCCAAGAACTGAAAATTGCCTATTATCACAGATGATGAAGGAAAAGACTGCCATCTATAACTGCTAGCTCAGGGTGTGTACCCCCTTTTTTAAATGAAACATGAGCATGCACAAAACAGGGACAGACCTAAGTGGTACTTTTCTAGAACTTAAGCTGCACTATAGATGCTATTTCCACATCTGAATGTCCAAATGTTTGGTAATGAGCAAAATTCAGCAAGGAAGACTTCTGACATTCAACTGAAAGTCATCCTTAGCACCTGAATCAACAGCTTGGCAGACTACAAAAATAAAAGAAAAGCTATTGTTATCATTTGTATTAAAGACACGGTGTGTTGTATATTATTCAGAAGACATCATCTGAGTCACAAAACCTATCCTTAGCTTTCCTTCTCTTGACATTCAGGCTGAGAATATTAACATTTCCTCTCCTGCGCTCAGCTTAAGCAACTTTGCAGACCAGCTGCCCCACAGATTAGTCATTAACTCGTGAGTTTATTTGGAAATAGAGCTTTTGCAGATGTAGTAAGTTAAAATGAGATAGTGCTGACTTAGAATGGCCTCTCAGACTAATGACCAGGGACAGTTTAAGAAAAGAAATTTGCATATGGGATATAGAGACACAGGAACACAAAGAAGTTATAAAGCCTATTAAAGTTGGTGGCAAAAATACTGCAAGTTGGGGAAACCAAAGGTGGCCAAGTGCCACCAGAATATGGGAAAAGTGAGAAGGATACGGCCTTAGAAATCTTCAGAGAAAACATAGCCCTGCTACCTTGACTTTGAACTTGGGCCATTGAGCTAAGAGAGAATGACTGTTAAGAAAACAGAATAACTATTTGACCTTAGTGATCTCATCAACAAGTTCTCTAGGCTCCAGTTGGACAGTCAAGCAGGTAGGTATGATTATGGACACAAGTTTTATTGTCACTTTCTACTGAGGTAATATTAGACACAAGCAAGATGGCTCCTGGTAGAGACAAGTAGTCATAGACACTGAGATTTGAGATTCTTCTTACAGGACACTAAGGTATTGAAAGAGAAGGATATTTTATTCACCAACTTTCTGTTTATACTGTGGATTGAAAAACCAGATTACACTCAGTTCATTGTGAAACTAAGGTGTCTACCTTGTGCTGCAGTCAGTATTCCAAGTGTAAGCATGTGGCCCATCAAAGCAGCAACAAAAAAGTCAATCAAGAGGTAACAACAAAAAAAGGTGAAAAAATTCACCCTTTGAAAATGCTGAGGCTATGTTTCAAGGACAAGAACTAATAAACAAAACTTTAGAGCAAATCTGAATTATATCCTCTCAGGCTTGTGTGCATATATTTCCTGCCCACCTCTCTGTAGAGATGCCTCCTTCTGGCAGAGGACCAGAGATGCACTGGGATTATGACTTTACTGTCGAACGGGGATGGGGTGGGGTGGGGGTGGGGGCTGAGATGAAGCTGCGCTGCGCTTCCCATTTCTGGTGGAGGGGCGCGAAGGCCATGTGACACTGCACTTGAGGTTTTGGGCTCCACGCTGCTTTTACATTCCAGCCGCAGCTGGCTTCACTCCTGCTTGAGGGAGACAATTAGATTCTCCCTCAACAGTGTGAAAACATGAAGTTTAAAGTCATCGGAGAAATTGAAAGGAGCAAAAAATATCCCCAAACTTCTTCTCTTCAAATATCTCCTAATGGGTTTTTTTTTTGACAGAATTCTTGAAAGGAAGTTTTAACAGTTGCCATGGCCTTTTATTCCTTCATTCACCTTAGGGTTCAAAGCTCAGCTATGCATTTTTCAGTAAGGCACCTTCTCAAAGGGGTTGCACAGCATAGCTAACAATATCTCCCACGTTTTCCAGCTGTTGTGTTCTGCTCCTCTTGGTAGTTCCTTTCTTTAATCATCTTTGGCATTGCCCGCCTCCTGTTCCATGCCACTACCAGAAATAGCCCACTCAACAGCTGGTCTCTAAGGAATGGGCTGTGATGATCTTGCAGTGTGACATCTATCCTGCAGGTAGGAGATGTCGTGTTGGCAGTCTCTGATTGTGCAAGAGTTGATTAGGCTAGGCAGTTCTGCAAAGTGGTGCTTGGCTTAAAGCCCAAACAACTGAGAATGGCTGTTGGAACTCTTTGGAGTCATTTGACCTCTTCTTGGCCCCAGGAAGCATCAACACACACCAATTATAATTTATCTATAAACATTGCTATGAGCTACAGAAACAGCATGGAGGAAATCAGGCTGAGGAATTTTAATTTTTACTTATCTCAGGTAAGCAATGGTCTTTGAAGTGAATATGTTAGGAGAGGTGAGAAATGTTTGTTTTAATCCTTTTAAAATTCAGATATCATCAGCTTATTATAAAAGAAACATGGAAATTCTTTACATAATGAAAGATGGCAGGAGTTTGGACTTCTTGACTGTCATGGAATTTTAATTCTGTAGATCTTCTGATAGGCATTTAGGCAACAGAATTTTGTATTTGTTTGTTTGTCAAACATATTGACCACTTTTCATTCTCATCTGTCTCAAAGTTCTTTTCTGAGGTTTATGAGTTATTTTGCAAGATGCTACAGAGTGATCACACAAAGTGAGTAACAAAAACTTTCTACTTCAAAACAGACTACCTTGTAGGGCATGGTAGTGCATGCTTATAATTCCAGCATTAGGCAGGCTGAGGCAAGAGGTTTGCTATGAATTTGAGATCAGCCAGGCCTACATGGTGAGTACAAGGCCAGTCTAAACTAGATGGACAGAAAAAAACAAAAACAACAGCAAGAAGAAGAAGAAGGAGGAGGAGGAGGAGGAGGAGGAGAATGAGAAGGAAAGGGAGAAGGAGAAGAAGGAGAAGGAGAGGGAGAAGGAGAGGGAGAAAGAAGAGGGGGAGGAGGAGGAGGAGAATGAGAAGGAGAAGAAGAAAAATAAGAAGAAGAAGAAGAAGAAAGAAGAAGAAGAAGAAGAAGAAGAAGAAGGAGGAGGAGGAGGAGGAGGAGGAGGAGGAGGAGGAGAAGAAGAAATTACCTTATAGAAACAGGTTCTCTGTAATTCATATGGATGGAATTCTGATCTTATGTTACATAAACCTCTCCTGTGCCTATCCACTCTCTCTGGAGATGTATATTGATAGACACCAAAATCTCTGTTAGATCTGGGGCCCATACCTGGACACTATCACTTCAGTAATTCACCATGATGTCACACTGGAATGGCTTTTGGCTGCAGCTCTGAGCTCACCCGCCAGAAGTTAGGCTGTGCTATCATGACTGTTTGTAATGAAGTGAATTACTATGAAGTTTGTGAAGTGCCTGTTTTAAAATTTTCACTGGAAAATGTCGAATAAAGTTTCTTTCAGATTTCATTGCCCATTTAGAAGGAGAGGGAAATAGTATATTTTGTTTTTATATAAGAAAGTCAAAATATAGTATCATGAACAAAGTAAAAGAGAGATGGTTAGAAACAATGAGTTTTGACTCTGTAGAAATGGGAAGGGGATAAGCAAAAGAGGGAATGGAAGAGATAGAGGGAAGGAAATATGATCTAGAAGTGATCAGTGTTGGAATCAATTGCCTAAAATAAATGTAATTATTGTATATCAAAAATACATTCCAACAATAATATCAAAAAGTTGACTCCATACAAAAGAGAATATTCCCTTATCTTAGTGTGCTCTATTTTTAATCTGAAAATGGCCCCCGGTTATGCTCAGCACTGGAAAGTACAGAGTGAATTTTAAATGTCTCCCCTTGCAGGGACACCCAGAGCACTCACCCAGGCCCAGAGGAGTATAATGCTGAAGCATAACTCTACACATGACAACAATGGAACCCAGAGCAGTGCAGGCACCCCTTGGAAGTGTCCTGGTTGTTTTTAAAGTTCATAATTGACAGTAAAAGAAATTCCAGGGCTTTGGCTGGTTTGATTACCAAACTAATATGAGAAATACAAAAGAGAAGTAGTATTAGGAGGGAAGCAATAGCTGGCATTGAATCGAAGTTTGATACTCTTGATTTCAACAAAAGGTGTTTTTCAATCATAATATAGTAGGATTGCCAGAAGGAGAAAAGCCTGTGAATCTCCCATGACAATCCATGAAGCTCCTACAACAGTAAATATAAAAGAAACAGCTACTGACCCGCCTGGCCAAGGCTGCCGGTGCTGAAACTCTCCAGTTGTCCTGCGACGTCAGAGTTGAGAGGAAAGATCACATCAGGCAATAGGGAAAGCTAGCTTTTCTTTAGCTGCGTTTTTATACGTGCATCTTCGGTATGGCTTAACCATTAAAAAATAAACTCTAGACCATGTAGACCAAGTGTAGCAGTGGTAATACTGGGCCTAAAAGCAAATCTGATATTGCATGTGCAGTGTATCAACAGGAAACCAAAGAAAATGATTATTTCTGTGAAAACCATATAAAATTAGTTACATGGTATGTGTAGTCCAAAATGAAAGGAAACACTAAGAGTGGCTACTTTAATTTCATCTTGATACAGTCCTGAGGGGCATTTAACATTCACTGGGACAGCTTTCTAGTGCCCTTCATTTTGATTTTGGTGGAAATTTATGTTGGGAAGAAAAAATATGTCATTATCTGTTGCAGGAAAGTGGTGCTGGGCTTCAGCTTAATGGTAGAGAAAGCTCTAAGAGTGGGTGAAAATGGGCAGGGAGTGGTTTTAATAAGTGTGAGTGCAGTTCAGGAAAATTTTTCAGGCCAAATAAAACTTCTGAATGCATAATGATTTCAGAAAGCTCTCTGCCGGGCTGACATAGACAGTTGCAATTATCTGTCCTTTACCACATCGTCGACTGAAAGCGAGTGCACTTTCTTAATTGGGTGAAGAGTTTATATTCAGAGTTTTTTTTAAAGGACTCACTTTATTTTTCTTATTTGAATTTTAAAAACCCGATTGTTCTCTACTATCTTTTATTCTGTGAGCTGTGAGCTCAAGTGATATCTATTTCAAGGATGCATAGAGTGTGTGTGTGCTTAATTCTTCCTTTACCTCAGTGCCATCCCATAGTCTGAAAATTCCAATGATATAAAATGAAATAAATGTCTGTAATATAGGGTGCAGATAGAACTCATCCCCACACATTCATAAGCCTCTCATTTTTTAATCTAGAGATTTACTGAACCAGTCAACCACATTTTAAAGTTGACAGCTATTTATTCTGTCAACTGTGAAATTTTAGGTGGGGAAACATCTCTTCAGGGTGGAAAGGATGACAAAGGTGGGAAGAAAAAATATCTTTTAATTCTACATATTAGAAATCTATCTCATTGTGAATAGAATAATCCTCCAAAGGAAAATACATAATCATTAAGAACAGCCTGTTGGTAAATCAAATAAAAGATACTTAAGAGCAAGATTTTAGATTTCTTCAGTGAAACATGCACTGAATTCAGCTGTTGAAGCAACCTGATTAACCATAAGAAAGAGCACTCCCCTCTAACACTATCCTTTCATATACATTTTCTCAGAAGACTAATTTCAGATCGTTTTTCTGGCAACTGTGCTGTCTTGATGAAATATATCCTACAAGGATCATTCTGTAAAGCATTTCCTTTCCAAATGCCAAAGCACAGGTGGAATAGGTAATGTTTTACTCAAATTTAAAGTGAGCCAAGAATAGACATTTTTTGAAAACATCTAATTTAGAAAGTTATAACTATAAACATCAGGCTAATGTCATGATTCTGAGAAATGAGAAAAAGGAAAAAAAAGGAAGTAGAAATGTTATGGTCCCCCTTTTGAAATCTCATATTCTTTTGGCTTTGCTGCTGGCTTCCTACAAGAATAGCTGAAGTGATTTTAAAACAAATCCAGCCATGTCCAAAATGCAATTGACTATTTCATTCTTTACTGTCATTTGGGATGGTCACAATGTCCTACTTTATTCATGCATCAAATGTACCCAATCTTCTGTTCTTGAATCTAGAGTTGTTCTGATTATTTAGTTATATAGACTATTACAAAAGAACACGGTTCAAGTTGAGAGTTCATTAGTTCAATTTTAAAGAACGTAACAGAAATTTACTTAATTCTCAAGCGCTTTACTTTTAAAATTAGAAAATAAAACATGATGCTTCTCTGTAATAGAGATGTAGTGAAGATCAAATATGGACTTGCTTACCTATGACTGCCCTTTAAGAGTTGTAATTTACTGATATATTTAACTCGAGGATTCTAGAGTAAGCCTGACAGTGATCCACACAGCATAAGGCTTATTTTGTGAAAATAACACTCTCTGCCTACAGGCATTTAAGGTTTAATGAATCTTCAGGTTCTTTGCTCACTCAAAATTAGGCCCACTGCAGAACAGTTACTGATTAAAGTTAGAGCTCAGAGGAGGCTAAAAGCTATTTACCTTCACTGAGCATGGCCTAATCTTTGAGCCAACAGTACTTTGGAAGATGAGAAGTCAAAAGATAATAACAGCTTCATTTCATATCAGTTTGCAATTTAAAGTACATTTTCATGTACATGATCTCAATCATTTTTATTACCTCTTAGAGAACACTGTAAATCCTGTATTCACTTTACAGAAAACAGAGCTAAGGCTAAAATATTGTATACTGGCTTGTAAAGCTGGTAAATGGTAGAAGTGAAGCTTGTAACTAAGATTTTTACTTTTTTCTCCTCGTTGCCACATGGAACATACAGAATCCAATGTGCCATACAGAAAAATGAAATACTGAAATATTTCCAAGACCTTCCCTCCTTCTACTCTTCCTTTCTCCCTCCCTTCTTTGCCTCCTTCCTGTTATTAGTAAACTATTTTAGCCACCACCTAGACTAAATTTTTAACTTATGCATTAATCTTACAGTATAGGTTAATGTGTTTCAAAGAAAAAACCCTGAAAATAATATTGTTGAATTTTTTTTTCACAAATGATTTTGTTCAATCTTCTGATTTAATGGCTGAAACCTAATATAGCTCCAGTGGTTATTATAAGTATATATGCTAAATTCCTCAAAATTGAGCAATTCTATGTCATTACTATTTTAATGAGTAGCATGGTCTGAGACTGAAGTGGGGAAGTACTTAGTAGCTGCTGTAACATGAAAAGAATGGTGTGGTAAAAGAAAGAGTGAGGTTATGCTTTCTCTTTAAAAATTAAGTTGGGGTGAATGGTTGACATTAACCTTTCTCATTTGACTCTTAAGATAGCTGTTTAACTATGTGATTTAAAAATTGGGTAAACTTACAATATTTCTTCTCAATGTAGTTATTTGGGCAATAATAAAAATACAATATATATCAGGGAAGACATAGAAAAGTAATCTTGATTTGGACAACATATTGGCTAAGATGATTACTATGATCCCTCAGACTCTGACAAACATGTAACCTTAACATTTGAAAACCTGCCTAGTTGTAGACAAACTTCACGAAGTGAAATTATTCATGTCCATTCCCTTTATAGTTAGAATAGCCTTTATCCAGAGACTGAAATTATCACTTCGAACATATTGGCTCAAAAGGCTAAATTGTTTCAAATTCTGTCAAGTTTCTTGTAAATTTCCGGGAGCAGATTGAATGTATGTGAGCTTTTCCTAGAGCTTCCTGTTGGGTTAATTAAAGTACATTCCTTGATGCCACAAGAAAATGTGACATCTATACACAATGAAATTCTCCTCTTCTATGTAGTAGGGTACATTTTAATCACTTGTAGGAAAATAAATGCACCTTGAGGCCAATGTTAAGTGAAATAAATCAGACACATAAAGCTAAAACAAACTCTTACATGGTTTCTCTTAGAGAAACACAACGCATACATAAATTAAAGAACTAAGTAAAAGAAAATAGGAAACAAGGAAATTGATCTTTTCCAAAAAGCGAAGAACCAAGAGAGTAGGTGGTGGTAATGAATGAAACAAAATGAATTAATGCGCATTATGTACATACACCAACTCCTCATGATGAATATAGTCCTTATGTAAACATGTACTAATAAAACTTTAAAAATCAAAAACAATAAAAAATGAACAAATAAAAACAATTCCACAAGCTGTCCATCAAAGAAGAGAATATAATACACAGATTTATCATCTCCATTAGAAGCTTTGAAGCCTGCTTGCTCTGAGCAGCACTAGACAGCATTTTACTCTTGAAGCCAGGATCCTCTCAAAATACTGAAACTGCTAACAAAAAGCTAAAGAGAGCTACAGTGTGACATTACTCGGACAGCAATGAAGACGCCTCACAACAAAGGCAGAGCATTACTTCTCTCGGCCTCAGCTTATAACCTATGTTACTAGGGAATGGAAAGTTTGTGGCCACTCTACACATGGCCTTTATGATGGTCAGTGGTGTGTGATGGTTGATTTGAGGGGTGACAAACACAGGTTAGTGAGTAAATGAATTTCCAAATATGGAATCCTTGCATGAGAAGTTTAGACTGCATCTATGAAGTGCATTATAGAAAAAGGGTTATGAGATAGCACAGGAGACTGATGATCATAGATTGTTTTAAAAGGCCTATCATTCAAATGACATTTAGTTGAAAAATATTCTGAATGTAAAACCCACAGAAACCCGCCCTATCTCTCCATCACCGGGAAGTAATTAGTAATCATTGCCTCGATGTCTGCAGTTATTTTATAGAATAAAATTGCCATCATAATGAGGATCAGCTACACAGTGAACAAAAAAAACAAGAATAATGCATTCTTTACTAAAAGTTTTCTTTGTACTAAAGCATAAAGCTAAGCATTCTTACAAAAATTATCTTAGAACAGACAACTGAGCAATCAATACTATTTATGTTTTCTATAGTTGCAATAGAGGAATTGTAAAGACTTAAAATAAACAGAGAGCTGGATTTGAATAAAAGTCTCTGACATTGAAGCCAATGACCTCTGGGCTAGTCTACCTTTAATGATGAAGTTCCTTCAGTTTGTTTATTCGACAAATCTACTTGTAAAGTCAATGAACCTGTCAGATTCTGACTGATGGAATTTTCAAACCTAAATGTAGCATCTAAGGATTGCAAGTCTTAATCTGCCAACAAGTTCACACCCCTGACCAGCAATAAACTTCTTGGGACCCTTCTTTGTCCTCCGCTTTCCTTTTTAATTAACTAATTAATTTTGTGGGAGTGCTGAGGATGGAAGCCAGGGCTTTCTAGATGAAAAACATGTCCCATATGACTGAGCCATCCTGCCAACTCCACTACTGTTCATCTACTCCTGGCCTTCCTTTATAATCGGCCTTACTCTCGTTCCACCATTGCTGTATCAGATCTACTGGGACCACTGTTCTGGTGTGTGCTTGGATATGATATATTTGAACATGTGATAAGAAATCTCCATTTAAATTGTTATAATTTACTTAAATAACTATTTTTGTGAAAAATGCAAGAGGATTGTAACCATAATATAGTTTTGGGTGTTTTATATTAACCAAAATGGAAAACTCCCCAAATAGAGTCAGGTTTTCTCTACATTGCTGCTCTCTTATCCATTTCTATTTCTACATGAAATGTAAAAGTGTAAAATTTTCATATAAAACAAAGAATATTTTTTGTTTCTGTAGTTTCACCTTTGGAAAAATTAAAATTGCATGGAAAACTACTTTGCAGAAATGTTGCATAATGATATGTTTTATAATTCTTAAAAGTAGATATTGTTTCCTCAGTTCTTTTGCAAGTGGCAGGAAGGAGCTGGGAGCTAATTCAAAGAGCTTATGGAAATGAAGGAGAGATGGTGCCTCATTTCTCAGAGGATGGGCCTGTAACCTGTTGTCTAGGACCAACACTTCCACCACCTGTTTTCTTCTAAGGAAATTTGCCAGAATGTGATGTAATTTTCACGTGTGGAGAAGAAATTATATTCATCATTTCAATATTGTGAAAATATTTGTAAACATACCAAGACTTGACTCATCATGCAACAGCATATCACAGCACAATCTTCGGTGATCACATTCCGAATGTGTGTCTGGGGGTGAGACACACTGTGCAGCTCATTCTCTCAGTGGAGCACTCCAACATGTGTGGGAGGGAGCATGACTGAATGCGTATGGAGAGACGTTGTGATCCACAGTGATCTACTGCCGCCTCCGCAGTTTTTCAGAGCTTACCCTGCTTGTCAGACAGAAATCTCTGGCTATCGTGTCTCTCATTGCTATAGATGAACTTCTGATCACTGCTATGTCATTACACAGTGTCGATATGTGTCTCAGACGGTGTAACTTAGAAATGTTATTTCCCATAGTCTCTGAGGCTAGAACTCTGATGTGATGTAGCTGAGTGTCGGGCTCAGAGCATCTTACACAGCTGCAGTCCAGTTGTTGGGCAGAATGGCACCAAGGAAACCCTTCCAAGTTCACTCATTTGGCTCTTGACCAGACACTTCAGTTGTTCAGCCTGTGACCATTGTACTTACCAGCTCAGTACTGTGGTTGGCAGGTTATGATTTCAGAGCTGGTGCATAATAAAGAGGATGTAGGAGCAGCGGGTGGCTCGGGAAACGGCGACTGTGTCACCAAATCTGCGCCGGGGTTGGAGCATACTGGGTTCCAGGCCCATGCCAGAAGAGCATCCAGGGACTGAGTTTAGCAGCGGGTGGCATGGGAAATGGCGACTGCGCCACCAAATCTGTGTCACCAAATCTATGCCAGGATTGGTGCTTACTGGCCTGCAGGCCCACTCCGGAAGAGCACCAAGGGATTGAGGTTAGCAGGTCAGAGTCTAATTTTCTCCACAGCAACTGCAGAAGCACATCCAGTCACCTTGTACTGGTGAGTAGGTGGGCCTGTTGGAACATCAGCCCCTACCATTGCAGCTGCACAGGGCCTACAGCCTACTGGCCTCCAGGCCGACTGCACAAGTGAACCTAGAGACTCTACTGGTGAGCAGGCAGGCCCATTGGAACCTCAGGCAGCACCATTGTAGCAGTGCAGGAGTCAGAGCCTTCCTGCCTCTAAAGCATACAGGAGAAGGTGTTCTGACTGTATTGATTGAGTGCCTCATATCACCATATGTGTGCCAGAGCTAGGGGTTATTATTTAGGTCCAAATACAGACTGCAAAGAACAACCCAGAAAACACTGCTATTTTAAGGTTCCTAACTATTAGGAGGAAAGTGACTTGCAACAAACAGCACAAGAAAACAGGGCAGGTCAGAGATGAAGAAACACTCAAAGTCTCAGATACAAAGATCCTCACCTCAACATAACAAAGGGGGAAGGGAAATAGAGAAGTGTGAAACCCAATCTCCGGAGCCCTCGGAAATGGTAACCAAAGCAGATCTAGTAAAATGGAAATCAGAACTGATCTCTGAGATAAAAGCAGAGATATTGGACACTGTCAACGTGGTGATTAATAAAACTAAAGAGGAAATCATGGAATTGATAGAATCCAAGATAGCAAAAGCAATGGAACCTTTTAAACACCTACAAGCAGAAGCCCAGGAAATTAAGAAAGAAAATGAAAGCTTGCACAATAGAATGAATTTGGCAGAAGACCAAATTTCAGACCTAGAAGACAGGATCTCAACCAATGAACTGGAAAGGCATAATCTATGGAAAAAAGCAAGCGATAATGAAAAGTCAATCCAACAGCTCCTAGATGATTCGAAGAAGAATAACATAAGATTGATTGGAGTCACTGAGGAAGCAGGAGAAAATGCTCAAGACATCAAAAAGCTTTTCACAGAGATAGTGGCAGAAAACTTCACAGAAAAAGGTAAGGAATTGAACATACAAATATATGACGCATACAGAACGTCACATGCCTGTGACATGAAAAAATCTAAACCTAGGCATATCATCATAAAAGTCCCAGATATCCAAAAAAAAAGAATGAAATACTGAAAGCAGCCAGAGAGAAGAAAACAGTTACATTCCAAGGGAAGCCCGTCAGGATCACAGCGGACTTCTCAACTCAAACACTCAATGTAAGAAGAGCCTGGAGTGAAGTCTTCCAAGCCCTAAAGGAAAACAACTTCCAACTCAGACTAATGTATCCTGCAAAACCATCCTTCAAAATTGATGGGGAAATAAAATACTTTTATGACAAAGAACACCTGAAAAACTTCACAAATATGAAACCTGTGCCCCAAAACATTTTAAAGAATATCTTGGAGAAAAATAAGGAAAGTTACAATTCCATGAAACCTAACTGAGTCAACCCATGGGACCAAACAAGAAACTGATTGGAAAAGGGCAAAAGTAGAATAACAGAGCCAAGAACAGGAAAACATGCAGCACTAAATTTACCTATATCAGTGATAATGATTAATATCAATGGACTCAATGCACCAATTAAGAGATACAGACTGGAAGAGTAGATCAAAAAGCAAGATCCTAAAATCTGCTGCATATAAGAAACACACCTACTTCAAAAAGAAACCCATGGACTAAAAGTAAAGGGATGGAAAACAATACTCTATGAGACAGAAGACAGCAAAAAAGCAGAAGTGGAGATCTTATTTGCAGACAAAATAGACTTCAAGCCAAAACTGATAAAGAGAGATAAAGATGGACACTATCTCTTAGTACAGGGAAAAATACAAGACAAAGAAATAACAATCTTAAATATCTATGCACCGAATTCTAATGCACCCAACTATATAAAGTAAACATTGATGGACATGAAAAACCAGATAAACTCTAATACAATAATAGTAGGGGACCTCAATACCTCATTGTCACAAGAGACAGATCGACTGGTCAAAAAGTCAATATGGAAATACTTGAGCTAATCCAGACTCTTCAGCAAATGGACTTAATAGATGCCTACAGAGTATTTTACCCCACAAGGTCACAATTTACATTCTTCTCAGCTGCTCATGGATTATTCTCCAAAATAGACCATGTGCTCATTCATAGAACAGGTTTAAGCAATTATAAAGGGACTGAAGTTATCCCTTGTATACTATCAGACCATAGTGCCCTGAAATTGGAACTGAATAGCAAAGGAAAGCCCAGGATCTTCACAAACACATGGAAACTGAACAACACTCTGCTGACCAACCAATGAGTCACAGAAGAAATTAGAGAAGAAATTGAGCAGTTCTTACAACTAAACAATAACCCCAGTACAACATATAGAAATTTATGGGACACAATGAAAGCAGTTATATGAGGAAAATTCATAGCACTGAAAGCCTACATCCAGAACACGAAGCAAACTCAAATAAACAATTTAATGCTGAACCTCACGCAACTAGAAAGAGAGCAGCGAAACAAACCCAAAGCTCACAATAGGCAAGAAATTATAAGGATCAGGGCAGAAATTAATGCAATAGAAACCAAGAGAATGGTTCAAAAAATCAATGAATCCAAAAGTTGGTTCTTTGAGAGGATAAACAAAATTGATAGACCCTTAGCCAACCTCATTAAACAAAGGAAGGAAAAGGTTCATATCTATGCTACTAGGAATGAGAATGGAGAAATTACTACTGACCCAGAGGAAGTTCAGAGGATAATAAACACCTCCTTTGAAAAATTATACTTCAATAAAATGGAAAATGTAGAAGAAATGGATAGATTTCTAGACACATATGAACTCCCAAAGCTGAATAAAGAAGATATAGAAATGTTAAATGCCCCAATAACAATCTGTGAAATTGAAAATGTAATTAAAAACTTGCCAACAAAGAAAAGCCCTGGACCTGACGGTTTTACTGTTGAATTCTATAAAACTTTTAAAGACGAGTTAGTACCTCTACTTCTGAAACTCTTTAATGAAATTGAAAGGGAAGCAGTACCCCAAACTCATTCCTGGAAGCAACCATTACCCTGATTCTAAAAGCAGAGAAAGACCCAACAAAAAAGAACTATAGGCCAATATCTCTAATGAATATTGATGCAAAAATCCTCAATAAGATCCTGGCAAACAGAATACAGAGAATTATCAAAAAGATTATACACCCTGACCAAGTTGGATTCATCCCAGGGATGCAAGGATGGTTTAACATACATAAATCAATCAATGTTATACACTATATTAACAGGCTCAAGGACAAAAATCATATGGTCATCTCAATTGATGCAGAAAAAGCGTTTGACAAAATACAATACCCATTTATGTTCAAAACTATAGAAGATCGGAATAGATGGTCTGTATCTCAAACTAATAAAAGCTATCTATGAGAAACCTTCAGCCAGTATCATACTAAATGGTCAAAAATTCATACCTTTCACACTAAGATCAGGAAGAAGACAAGGGTGTCCTCTCTCACCACTTCTGTTCAACATAGTTCTGGAAATATTAGCCATAGTAATTAGGCAAGAGAAAGAAATAAAAGGAATAAAGATTGGAAAAGAAGAAGTTAAATTGTCATTATTTGCTGACGACATGATACTCTAGATAGAGGATCCTAGAAACTCAATTAAAAAAACTGCTGGACTTGATCGCCAACTTTAGCCATGTAGCTCGTTACAAGGTCAATGTTTAAAAATCAATAGCCTTCGTATACACAAACAGTAGACCCACTGAGATAGAAATTGGAGAGTCAGTCCCTTTCACAATAGCACCCCAAAAAATAAAATACCTAGGAATCAATCTAACAAAGGAGGTGAAAGACTTCTACTCTGAAAACTATAGCACTCTGAAAAAGGAGATGGAAGATGATATAAAAAAATGGAAAGACATACCTTGCTCCTGGGTAGGAAGAACCAATATTGTCAAAATGGCTATACTCCCAAAACTACTCTACACATTCAACGCAATCCTGATTGAAATCCCAACAGCATATTTCACAGATCTAGAGAAAAAAATCCAAACTTTCATCTGGAACCACAAAAGACCTAGAATAGCCAAAGCAATGCTATGCAACAGGGACATGGTGGGGGGTATTCCAACTCTGAACCTGAAACTATACTACAAAGCCACTGAGATAAAAATGGCATGGTACTTGCAAAGTAACAAACCCAAGGATCAATGGAGTAGAGTAGAAGATCCAGAAACTACTCCAGATACACTGAGCCACCTCATCTTTGACAAAGGAGCCAAAAATCCTCAATGGAGGAAAGATAGCCTCTTTAACAAATGGTGCTGGGAGAACTGGGCTTTAACTTGCCAAAGGCTAAAACTAGATCTAACTCTTTCACCGTGTACCAAGCTAAAATCAAAGTGGAAAAGAGACCTAAATATTAAAACAGACACTCTATATACCTGCTGCAAAACAGGTTAGGTAAAACTCTTGAAGACATTGGCTTAGGGAAAGACTTCATGAACAAAACTTCTATAGCACAGGAAATGGCTAAGGAAATCAACAAATGGGACCTCATTCTTTAAAAAAGCTTCTGCACAGCAAAGGGAACCACCAACAGTGCAAACAGGCAACCAACAATGTGGGAAAAAATCCTTACCAGCTGTTCCTTAGACAAAGGGCTACTATCTAGAATATATAAAGAGCTCAAAAAAATCAGTCCACCCAAATTTAATGACCCAATTCAAAAATGTGCATCTGAAATGAACAGATATTTTTCAGAGGAAGAAGTAAGAGCAGCTAAGAAGCATATGAAGAAATGCTGAACATCATTAGTCATTCGAGAGATGCAGATGAAAACAACATTGAGATTTCATTTCACTCCACATAGAATGGCTGCCATTTCAGATTCAGCCAATGGCAAATGTTGGCGAGGCTACGGAGAAGAAGGCACCCTCCTCCACTGTTGGTGAGACTGTAGACTTGTACAACCCCTGTGGAGATCAGTTTGGAGATTCCTCTAAAAGAAAGGGTTGGAGGTGCCATTTGACCCAGCCATTGCCCTGCTAGGTATATACACACAAGAATTAAAAGACTTATATGACAGTGACATATGTACATCCATGTTTATAGCAGTCCAGATTGTGATTGCTATATTTTGGAAACAACCCAAGTGTCCATCAACTGGAGACTGGATTAAAATGCTGTGGTTCTTCTACAGAATGAAGTATTACTCTGCCATAAAAAATGTTAAGTTTGAATCATTTCTACTTAAATGGACATACCTTGAGGATATCCTCATGAGTGAAATAAATAGGGCACAGATAGGTACATATCACATATTTTCTCTGGTATGAGAAAATGAAGATATAAATGAAATTTATGTTATGTATTGTGAAATAGAAAATACTCAATGTAAAATAGGGTGAAGGGGGAAAATGATGAGATTGTAACAAAAAAGTAAGGAAGCAAATTTTATGTATATGGTGGGGTGGCGGTAGGGTGAGTAGGGCTATGGAAAAAAAAATGAGAATTAAGTTGTGTTTTATACTGGTACAAATCCCCATTATGGAGTGCAATCATGATGCATATATGTATTGTACCAATAAAGATTAAAAAATTAAAAAAAAAAAGAAAGAAGATGTAGGAGGTGGGCAGGAAGGAAAAAAATCACATGTTTCATAAACTGATTTCATCTCTGATAGCACCAATTCTGCCATTTTCTGTTCATTAGAAGCAAGTTGTTGCATCCAGTCCACATTCAAGGGGAGGTGACTACAGAACTGGTGTGTACACCTGCATGTAGAGATCACTAGGACCATCTGAATGCTACCAATTGAATGTATCTAAGGACTTTTTTTCTTTTTTTTAGGTTTTTTGAGACAGGATCTCACTTTGTAGTTCAGGCTGGCCCTGAGCTCAGCCTCAGACTCACATCACAGCAATCCTCCTGCCTCTGACTCCTGAGTACTGGGATTACAAGCATGAGCCACCATGCCTGGCACTGGTATGTGGTGCTGATTGCTGCTGGGCATGAGTCTCCATGCCCAGTATTGTACGTGGTTGCCAGGGAATCGAACCCTGCCCCGTGCACTTGCAAGACAGGCACTGGAACCACTGAGCTAACTCCCCGGCCCCAACTAATGACTTTTACATGAATGCTAGACATGAAAATGTCCACTTGTTCAAATATCATCTTATTTTCTGTGAAAGCTATTAAGTTCTGTTTTTAGGAAACAAAGCTTCTTTATTTTTATTTTATTTTATTTATTTATTTTTTGAGATAGGGTCTCACTCTGTGGTTCAGGCTGGCCCTAAGTTCATTATGTAGCCCAGGGAAGCCTGGAATTCATATCCATCTTCCTGCCTCTGCCTCCTGAGTGCTGGGACTAGAGGCCTGATCCACCACATCAGGCATTATGGCATGTGGTACTGGGGATTGAACTCAGGACCTTATACTTGCCAGTCAGACCCCAGAACCAAACCCCTGGCCCTACTAAATTCTGTGTTTAAAGGCAGGTACTTTACTGTTGAATCATTGTATCTCATCAAAATGTTCTCTGCGCTTGTATGGAAGGTCAACATTAACCCTTCTTTGGAGACTAGAATAATCAGTTCCTGTTAAAGTTTATCTTTTCTAGAATCACCATGTCCAGGATATTCAGCAAAGTCTCTTGATAGGGCTCTTGATAGAGTTTTTGGATCTTCCAGAACTCTGTGTATGTGTGTGTGTGTGTGTGTGTGTGTGCGTGCACTAATGTCATGTGGATTCCATTTGTGTATTTATAATTTACAATGTGCTCCATTCTTATATATTTTGTGGAAATCAGATTATCATAGTTTTGCCATCATTCTACATTAACATAGTGGTTTTGTGAAAAATTAATCAGATTAGAGGTGCAGATTCTTGGTAAGTGAAACAAATAATAATTATGATTTTGATTAACAAGTAGAGGAATAGAAAACAATTGCAACTGTAATATTAAAGAGTATTAAATTATTTCAAAAATAATATTATAGTATCTATTCTCACACCAGTAATAAAATGAAATAAATTTCCATTGAACTTTTGTACCTTTGTTATATGATGTTTCATATAATTTTATGTAAATTAACATGAATGGAGTGTTGCTCATATTAGATGAATGAAAACATTATTTCTTAAGGACTGAATTTATATTACTGTTTAAATTAAATTTACAGTTTAATTATGCTTTCAATATATTTGTGTATATACTCGATCTATACAGCACTGAGGTAGTAAAATAAATTCAAAAGCATAAAGAAATGAAAGTTTTACATAATAAGTGCTGATGTTATCTTGGAGCATGTTGGACATTGTCTAAATACTTTGGCATTAATTTTGAGGTTGAATAAAATCCTAAGAATTCCATGACACTGTCTTAAAATATATTATGACAGGAAAAAATCATGGATTGCATTTGATATGCAATTATATTCATAATTGTTAAGTTTGAAAGTAAATTGAGAAAGCCATCCCATGTCTAGTTGGAATAAGTGTCTATATATTAAATTTCATAAATATTAAGAAGTTACATAAAAAATGCTTTCTGGTGGTAAATTTGTATTTAGTATTTTTTCCTCAAGACAAAGTTAAAAATTGTGACTCTAAAAGGTTTTTTATTATTCTAAACACAGAGCTGACGGAGTGCTCATGAAGAGTGTGGAAACGGTAGATAAACTGGCAGTGCCAGTGCCGGCGGTGCTTAAGCTATCTCGTGTGCTTCCTTATTATTGTGCCTTGTTGTTGCTAGAGGGAAATTTATTAAGTGTGAGGAGAATTCAGGTCAATGAATCAATGGCTTGCTTTGACATGCATCATGGTGTCTTCTTTTTTTCCTTTAGCATAAAGACACAGGTTCTAGTTTAAATAATTTGAATATGCAAAAATGCTTTACTTAGATAAAATTAGATATCGGTGTCTGTGGTCACAAATGTGAGGAATAAAGGACATACACTAAGTCACTCTCTCTCTCCAGTGCACTCTCCACTCTGCTCCTGCTGCTCTGGTCCTGAGTTATTCCAGACTCTGGCTCACCAGCTGGGCCTCATTGCAGCAATTAGAAAGGTGACCTTTTACAACAACCAGGGGCTTTATTACTTTTGTAGTGCAAAAATTGTAAGGCTATATATGTGGAATATGACAAATGAATAATGAAGTTAAATAAACACCGTTTTGGAGTATGATTCAGCAGTTTTGGAGCGTATTTGTATTTCATCATCTAACTTGGATTGGTGGAGATAGACACAATGTAATAGTTATACCACATTGCACTGTTAGCATTGTTTCATTTTCTTTATGAAATTATAATCTGTCCAGATTTTTCTGAAAAAAAATACAGTGATCAATGGCTTGACAACAAACATTATACGTAGAAAAATCATTCTTACCTCCAAAAATATGTCATTCTCTAGCACTGTTTTTAAACAAATTAGTTACATTTAATAATTATTTTTTATGAATTCACTTGGGATTTTATATTTTGGAAGTGTAAAAATTTGAAAATTGGGTGTTATTCTCAAGAGCAAGATGATAGTCAAGTCTACAGACCTGAAAATAATTGGTAGAATAAACCAAAGCCTAGTGATAGAATGTCACGGTAGGTTAGAAGCAAACACTGGGGCTAGATTAAAAGGTGTATGACCTTGCTTATATTATTTAATTTCTTTCCTTCCAGTTTCATTATATTAAAATAAAATGAATAATTTCAATATTATAGAACTGTTATGATGATTAATATCAATTATTTTAATACTTAACTTTTTCTAGCAGACAGTGAGTGCTCATAAATTGTTTATGGAATGAACAGAAGGATGTTTCTTTTGATTATATCGCTTAATCATTTTCTTGAAACAAAGTGACTTTTTTTTCTTTAGAGCATGTTTGTTATCTTGACACTACCCCTTAAAAGCATAAATGTTTTTATTTAATTATCCATTTTTATTAAAATTACTTTATTCTAACCTCTGCCCACAAATTCCAAACTGTGTGAAATAATTTAAGGAACAGAACGATGTGCATGAAGGTGAATTTCTGAAGTTCTAGACTCTTCATACTGTTAAACATGTTTACCAATAAGCATGTGAGAAACTCTTACTAATTGTGCCTAAATTTCTCCATTCAGTGATAAATGTTAGAAGAGAAAAAAAAAAAGAAAGAATTTCTGATGGTTGAATTTAGAGTTCAAAGTCTTGGATTTTCATTTCACTTAAACTATTTTTAGTCTGTGTTGCTGTAGTTTGGTTAGTCTTGCATTGACCATAAAATCAAATGCTCATTAAGAGTTTTAAGGTTTGAGTCTAGAAGTCCAGCTAAAGCCTCCCACAGTCATAAGTGGTCAATCTAAAGTTTATGATGCTGGGATTAAGGATGTGTTCACTGAACCTCCCAGTAGCCTGAATAAGAGAAAGAGCAGAAAGACACTATTGAAGTCCCCTGTTGCTTTTGCTACTTAGTGTATGTCATGTTGTACCTCCTGTGTGATGCCTGTCATCCTGTCTTGGAGCCAG
Organism: Petromus typicus; assembly: GCA_004026965.1. Lineage (NCBI taxonomy): Eukaryota > Metazoa > Chordata > Mammalia > Rodentia > Petromuridae > Petromus > Petromus typicus. Next base: position 14,484 of record PVIR01014438.1, on the reverse strand, counting down.
CCTGTCACAGACTGACAGCTCTACAATCTGTGAGACAAATATACATTTTCCCCTTTAACTTTGGATGTCGGGCATTTTATCTTAGCAATGAAAGAAACTAACGTAAAATGGTACTAAGAAGTAGAAACTTAGTCCCACATAGTGATTAGAGACAGAGCCTTAGGTGATTATGATCAAATAAGGCTATCAGGAAGAGGATCATCAATTAAATATTGTTGGCTTTTAAGAAAAGACTTGAAGCTCCCCTCTACACACACACACACACACACACACGCATGCACACATGCACACGCACATGCACACGTACATTCTTGGCTCTTCCTATGCAGTTTCCTGCATTGCCTTCAGATTCCCCAGACAAGGAGGCACCTGATATAGTCTTCAAAACCGGGAAACTATTAGGTGAATTTTTTTCTTTCTAAAATATATCAGCTTCTGATAATTTGTCATAATAATGCAAAGAAGACTGATATGGAGGGCTGAGGACAAGTCAAGGTATTCTGGCACTTATGTCTCTCATTAACTGATGACAAAGAATGGTAAATCAAAGGCAGTGAGCCATAAACCACAGGCCCAACTATGGCAGTGTCACTGGATTACTCTCGTACACCAGGGCCACCAAGGCATTTGTCCATCTCCTGTGACTCACACATCAGAAGTGGAGATCTCGAGAGGCCATGACAGTTAGACTTTCTTCTACCTCTACTTCCTTTATCCTTGACTTGGAATCTCTGGCTAGGGCATGACAGCATGAGATATTGAAGTTAGGAACACCTGGATTCAACCTTTCCACACCACGTTTTCTGACCATGTGTCTTCTAAAAATCTAAATGTCAATTTGTGTTGACATCATTCTGTCATCATTTGATCTTTTTGTTTGCATGTTGTCAGTTTTACCAGCTGGTAAGTCAGATCACGGACTGAAGCCTGTGGCACCTGAAAGGAGGGTTGTTGTCATTTGCAGAAGGACTCTCTGGAAGTTCCTCCCCGCTGCCAATCACCCCTCACTCTGCTACATCTTAATTTCCATGTCCCTTCAGTTTTGTAGCTACTTAACTATGTCACAATTCTAATGCATTTATCTGCATGATTGTATTTTAAACTCTGTGTAACTACTTTAATTTATCACGATATTCTGAGCAATCAATACAGAGTTAAGGTGGAATGACTGAATTAAATTGAAACGGTAAAAATATGAAGTTATTGAAGTCTTCAAAATACCCATCTATGGATAATATTAAAAGTTAGAGCTGTATGTAAAAAGGAAAGAAAAGAAAAACTTATTAATAGTGTCTTTGTCAAAACCATAGTCATGAAAAACAATATGACTTAGATTCATTCTCTTGATAAATATTCAAGGCTAAAATCTTTTTTTTTTTTTTAAGGTTTTTTGAGACAGGGTCTCGCTTTGTAGCTCAGGCTGGCTCTGAGCTCAGCCTCCAACTCACATCACAGAAATCCTCCTGCCTCTGCCTCCCAAGTGCTGGGATTACAGGTGTGAGCCATCACACCTGGCACTGTAGTATGTGGTACTGATTGCTGCTGGGGTGAGTCTCCAGACTCAGTATTGTTATGCAGTTACTGGGGAATCGAACCCAGGCCCTTGAGCTTGCAAGATAGGCACCTGAATCTCTGAGCTATATCCCCAGCCCTAAAATCTTAACTATTAGCAAAAACAAAGAAAGTAACTGGGAGAATGCAAATGCTATCTGTTATCTCTTGCAATATCTAGGAAACAGGTATGCCACATATAACCCTGTACTTTTGTTGTACATACATCACTCAGAAATCTTTAGCTTAATGCATTCAGGAAGGCACATGAATGTAAATTTCACTGCAGTGTTATTTGCAACAGAAGAAAAGAATAAGTAACTGAAGGAAAGAGCATATGCCTCCTTCCTTCCCCAGATGTAGAACATATAAACTGGGAAAAATAACCTGCAAAATCCATGATGTGCACCTTGAAAGTGAGAATACTAGGGAATGTAAGGTAGAGGAAAAGTAGACTAGGGAGGAAAAGTGATACCTCAAATTTATTTATTATATTACCATGAAACAAAAAATAGCATAAGTATATGCTCTTTTTATTTCCTCTCAGTGTATTTTCTAGTCTTCCACATTGACTACTTAGTAGCTTAAAATTGAAGTTAGTTACTATTATTTATTCAGGCCTCAGTACCTGTCTATTGTATTTAATTTATGTACAGCTTGAAAAGCTTTCCATTGGCAATTCTTTTCTGTGGCATTTAGAATGGATTAGAACATTTATTGGACACCTACTTCATGCTAGGGAATCTTTGAAGTTTTGTAGAAGAATGAGAAAAAAACCTATACATTTGGGAAGCCTAATAAAAAGAAGGGATCAGAGCATTGCATATTGAGGTCTTGTAGAATTCTCTGCAGAGTGATTATCTCTGTGTCTTCTTTTTTAATTCCTGCATTGGAACACCTTTCAAAATCATTCATACCCTTATAAACAAAGGAGTTAACTTAGGTATATCAGCCATGCATGAAGGATGTATACATAGAATCCTTTAATATTCCCCTCCTGAAATCTGGCTTTCTGAAATCAATCAGGGGTGGCTGATGGTGCACTCAAAATTCTTTAGGAAAATCTTCCTGCATTTACCCAGTTCTGCTATTTTTAACAGCTTTATAGAGATAACTGAAATAAATGCGTGCATATGAGATGATCCACTTAATTCCTACTTATCAACAAAACAGTCAATCAATTTCTGCTGGGTTTTGGGTATTGACTGATATTTCTAAAGTGAAATGTGAATGTAGTATGTCTCCTATAGTGCATTATTGGTGTGGAAAATTACAGTTCCTGTTGTGCTACCTGTTATAATAAGCTCTGGAAGAAAGCTATAGATTATGACTGTAGGTATTCAGGTAGAGTTTACAACCAGAAGCTGTAGCTGAAAGAATAAATTCCAACTTGCCTACTTTTTATGATAGTGAATGAAGGTTGCTTGAAGGAAGTTCTTATTATTTTTAGAATTCACTTTTTTAATCATAGAAAGACATTGTTAGACTTTGAAATTGAATGTGTCTCCTCACCATAATATATTCTCAATTCAAATGAAAAAGAAAAAAGACTCTGGATTTTTCATGGAAGGATCAGAGTGGTTGTTTGACTTTACACATAGAAAAAAATACATCAGAATGTGGGTGATAGCAGACTGGGGGTGATGCTTGCTTCCGTCTCATTATGGTATTTCAATTGCACATGAGAGAGGGAGAATGCAGGCACTGAGACAGGGTCGGTCTAGGGAAAGGAAAACAGAAAAAAAAAAACAAAACATAAGACATATGTTTTTCAAAACTGAACTCAGATTCAAGGCTTCAGGGAGGGTTACTGGCAATGAAAAACAACATGAAAAAAGTTAGACACCACAAAGAATCACAAAGTTAACCAAGTCAAATTCGGGTGGTTTCCAAAGTTGGCAGGTGAGCCACTGGCAGAGTCACTAGGGGAACTCACACAATAATAGAAGCATGAGGAGCATGGCCACCTGCTTCTGTGAAGAGATAAGTCATTGTTACATCCTCAGTGCTTTCCGAAGGAACCTTGTATCCATGGGGAGGAGGTAGAGCACACTGGTAAATACACATATGTAGCTTATGAAAACACACATGCAGTTTTAAAATATGTGATTAAAATATACACATGTAACTTGTCCATTTTTAATGAGAATAAACAGGCTTAGGCAAAACATCGGAGCCGGTGGGGGCACCCACAATTATTCTGCACTGGTGTGACTAGGCTGTGGAGGCTAGTGCTTTACTATAAACCCAGAGAAAAGAAACAATGTAGATATAATTTGGGGTCTATGAATAATCACTATTGTTTCTTTAAAAAGCTTTTTGCAAATGTAACATTCACAGTATCAGAGAGTGATTAGGCGCTGTTGTTCCTGGGCAATTTCAGAGCAGGAACGGCAATCCTGCTGGGAATCCTCATGTCTCCACTGACATATCACTGTCAGCTCAGGTTTGTATCCACAAGGGACTTTCTATGCCAAAAACTGCTTGGAATATCTCTCTGATGATCTCAGTAGCATTATGTGCTGGTCTCCTCTGCAAGGAGGCACACGTGGAGGGCTTGGGTTAGAAGAAACATCTCGAAGAATCCTCTGTGTTTTTCTATAATACAAGAATTCAGTCAAAGCATTCAGTGGAGCTTATTGGTAGAAAGCAAAGGGCTCCATAGCAACCATTGACAAGGTGGGGTTCATTCTTAATGATTGTCTCTTGGCTGTGCAGAGAGCCTGCAATTAGCTGCAAGGCTCAGAGCAAGAATTTTCTGTAGCAGGAGAATTACTTGTGACTGCAAAAGAGCATCGAGACTAGATCAGGAATATTATTTTATTATTTTGTGAGCTACAACTATTTAATGTTATCATGAACTTCTTGGTGAATAGAATGAATAGATTAATACATATCAGCATCCACGGTATAAACTGTAAAATGTATGTTGTGATGATTGTGCTAAAATGTGTAAGTGTAAGTCCTAACAGAAGGAGGGTTTGGATATGAACAATAAATCTTAACTTCAAGAGCCATGATTGTCCCATTTGACTCTTACAACTAAGATTTTCTTGCAGTTTTGTTTACATGAAGCCCAAACTGGTATACAGTATAGAGATGCATCTCAGTAACAACAGACTTGTAGGAAATGTTAAATAGTAGCTGTCTGTTGGCAGATCATCTCGGACAATGACAAGCATTTCAGTGTCAACAATCAAAGCATACTGAGTGCAAACTTGAAGTTGATTTTTTTTTTTTTTTTTTTTTTTTTAGACAGGGTCTCTCTTTGTAGTTCAGGTGGGCCCTGAACTCACTATGTAGCTCGGGCTAGCTTTGAACTCACAGAAATCTTCATCCCTCTGCCTCTCAAGTGCTGAGATTACAGGCATGAGCCACCACACCTGGCATTGTGATATGTGGTAGCAAAGACTGAACTCGAAACCTTGTGCTTGCTAAGCAAGTGCCAGATCCACTGAGCTAAATCTCTAGCCCTGTCATCTTTCATTTTTGAGGATATACACTGAATAATAATTTTCATATTTGAGTCCTTTTATATCCTTACCTTCTATTTTTCTCTTGAGGTCTCCTGATACTTTTCCTTTATTGTTATATAACAAGTTAAGAGACAATATAAGATAAAATGTGAAAGATTAACTTTATCCTGGCTCAACTGCTGCCATCTGAAATATATTAGACAATTATTTAACATGAACATGAATCTTTTCTCACAAATATAAAAATGTCATGGCAATACTAAACTGACAGAGTTGGGGGCTATGTTAGACATGAAGTGGGAAAGATCTGGCTAATCATTTAACACACGTGAGGAGTACACAACACACAGGCCCCTTTTCTCTCTTCATATCTCTTTCACTTGCATATTGTGTGCCAATAAAGATGTATAGTGGCAAGAGCATGATTTGTGAATGCAAAGAAGAATCTAGACAGAGTGAAAGAATTTTTTCTCCTCTACATTGGTTTAATGTTATTATGAGATTGTGGCGAGAAGAATACTTAACTTCTAGGACTTCTCCAAAAAAACATTTGAGAAAAAAACACATTAAGCCTCCTGAACTTGATATTCAATTCTAAGTTTATGTTATGGTTTGGATCACTGTGGCTGGTTGAAGGACTGTGAGAACATGGAAATGAAAATGAGCTCAGCTACATTTAAGTTAGGATTGAAGTGGGTAGTTAGAATTCATTAGAGGCTGACCTGACTACAAATCAGGGCTGTATTTGACAATCAAAACTTAATTATTTCAGAGTGTTTGTAGTCTTTTTTTTTTTGGCTAATAGAGATAATTTAAAAATCCTTTAGGAAGAACACATTGAGATGACAGATGCAGCCAAGTTTCGGACTCTAATCTCTATCCAGTTTTTTTTTTCCCCACTTTTATGTCCCGCTGATATTTCAGGGGAAGGATTACAGTGCTATGTAAATCTGCCATTTGTCTTTTATAAAACACTAGAATTATATATTTGAAGTGACACATTATTTAGAACCAGACAAATTTAGGTTTAGAGGACAATTATACCACTTATAAGCTGTGATATCTGAATCAAATTACATTTATTTAAATTTCACTTCTGCCTTTACAGTTTTGATATTGAGATTAGAGGTACTATTTACAAAACCCTATCCATCCTGTAAAGTGCATAATAGAGACCCAAGAAATGGGAATATAATGTCATTATGGAATAGTTTGTGTGGAAATTCAATATACCACTAAAACAATCTAGTGTGATGGTGAATGTATTGAAATTCAGTCGCTGAATTTTCATCTGCCTACTTATAGTCAACTAATTGTCCATTTATTTGTAGTGTATTTAAAATATCTATACAATTAACAGAATTTTATTAATTCCTTACAAACCTCGGCGTGGCTCTGTGTGAACTCACAGTGATCTCTAACGCTCAGAGCAGCTGTAATTCTAAAATGTGTATCACTTCTGTGCTTTTCAGCTTTTAAAAAAATATATTAAATGCTTCTTTACCCATTGTATTTAGGTTTCTCATTTTCACACATGAGAAAGGCAGAAGCAGACTGTATTCTTCTGAGACTTTGCTTAATAAAAGTTTTATGAAATATAAGAAATCTTAGTTCTTTTACAATGTTGTATAGCAGATGACCTTTTTATTGTTTTCTCCATTGTGGAACTTTTTATTGTTTACAAATTTTTGCATTATCAAACAGAGTATCAAGTGACTTTGCATCTATATTTTTATACATGCATTCACATACACCCACACACAAACAAATTTTCGTAGGATTTATTTCTTTTCTTTTTCTACTTTCTTTACTTTCTTCTCTACTTTCATGAATGTGCTTTTCTTTAAAAAAATAAACTGAGTTTATAGGTACACTTTAGGATTATATCATGATCATGTTCTTCACTGAGAATTTGTACCTGTATATAATATACTTTGAGTCTTATTTTTCCCGTTCCTCTGCCTTTCCTTCAACACTCCACATTCATAAGCTTTGATTTTTCCTTTTTACCATCAAAGTTTTCTTGCCCTTCTTTGCTTTCCCCTGCCTCCACCCTGTCACCATTTCCCACTGAACATTTTCTTCCTATTTCACAATACTTATGATGCCATAGGATCTATCTCTATGACTGAAATTGTTCAGATTTGCTTTGTCTATATTTGTGGATTTAAAAGATAATACCAAATTAAGTACCAATATAATGAGGCCAATTTATATTTTTATAGATCAATATGACTTTAAAAACTTTGGTATTAGCATAAGATACACAAATATACAATTGAAGAGAAGATCTAGAAGCTAACGTATGTTAAAGTAAGAACTTAACTTATGAGAGTGATGGCTTTTCAGATTGATGAAAGATGCCAAGTAACTGGTTGAAAATTTAAAAAAAATCTAAATCTCCAATTCTGTTTTATATCAAAACCAAATTTTATTTCAAAGGATATTAAAGACAAATATAAAAAGCAAAAGTACAAATATTTTAGAAAATTATAATAGCAAAATAATTTCACTACATTAGGTTAATAATGTTCCTTAATGGAGAGATAATAGTGAAAACAATAAAGAAAAATAAAGCTATAGTGTGCTACATATTTTTTTATTAAGAAACATGATAAAGGAGGATTAAAATAGGGAAGATAGAGAGTGGACAGATTAATCCTCTGCACTGGAGAGAAAAATCTGAATATTACAAGTTGGCTAAATATTCGTAAGGTATATATGGAAAAAATGAAGTGTAACTAAGCATTTATTTCCAGTAAAAGTCATTAAACATGTCTTCGAAATGGTCAGATGGTCAACACAGCACCACTTTTTGATACACAAGAAGTTTTTTTATACAGTGTATGTACATATGTGTATCTTTAACAGCTATTTAACATATTAACAACAGGAGTGCACATAAGACTAGAAAACATAGGATATCTTGAAACATAGGAAACTTGAAAACACAGGATATCTTAGTTACTTTTCTCATTGCTGAGGCAAAATACCTAACAGCTGAAGTTCAAGGAAGACAGATTTACTTTTCTCACAGTTTATAGAGGTTTCAGTCTATAATTGTCTGGCTCCAAAGCAGGGCAGCATGGAAGAGGGACATTGCTGAGGAGAAACATTTCATGTTAGGCAGAAGGCAGAAGCTATCAAGGCATCAAGCAGCAAGCTGCAAGTAACAGAGCAGCTCTCTGTCTGTCCCATTGGGTGGTGGCACTCACATCCAGGCTGGAGCTCCCTTAATTCTACAAAGGCACTGTTAATAAATCCCAGAAGCACATCTTCAGTCCCAGCCTTACCCACTATACATCCAACCACCTCCTAAAGTCCCACCTATGATGGTGTGTGGATTTGGGGGGTCACTTAAACACAAACCATTACATAGTGTATTAGTGTTGGCACTAATCATAAATCAATAAAAATATTTTTCCAAGTGTCTTCTGGTCCAGAAATCAGACTTTTTTCATTAATGATGGGAGGTTTTATTGCTTTGGTCCAAACTTAGTAATTCACATTACATCATGATGCTGGGCCCCTGGCCTAGGTACTTTGGCCATAGAAATTGGCAATGGAAGTAGAGTCTGACAATAATACAGCTGGAAGGCTCAGAAGAAGAAGAGCTTAGAGAACTTCAAAGCCTACAGGTGGCCCAGAGGGCTGGGGGAACAGCAGCCTGGCTTTGCCTCAACACCTCAGAATTCTGTTGCTGTCTGAGTCTTAATTTCTGTACCACACCATGGGTGGAAGTCAGAGTTGATTTCATCAGAAGGTCCAGTACCTCAAAAGTGCATACGAGTGTGCCCATTTTCATGTACCCACTTCATTATCTCTACACATTTACACTTTTTTATATTCCTCGAAACTGTTCAAGATGTTTGAGGGGAGAGATACCACAAACTAATGAGGGAGAGAAGAGGAAAATGGAAATAGTTTGGGAAAATTGCCTTTGAAGCTCTGAGATCTTAGTTCACAGTTAAGTGGGAAATTTGCCATCTAAATGTAGTAGAGCAAACAGCCCCATCCCTTAAGACCCCTGCTAAGGCCTCCCCAACACTTCCCTCAGCCTGGTGCAAGCTCAGTCATGTAAGAGAAAGCAAGACAGGGGACAGCTTCCACAGTGCCCTCCCTAATGATCCTCTGCTGGAAAAAACAAAACAAAACAAAACATAAAATGTTAGCTGAGCAACAATGTGGGAAAATGGCACCTGCCCACTACAGTCCTCTCAGTACTGTCCCCCATCATCAGAACTGGAAGATGCACCTCATGAGCAGCGTTTGGTGTCATATGCTTGTAGAGCATATCTGACTGCTTGACTTGGCCTCTTACAAGGAGGGACATGGCCCAGTTATCACTTGACTGTCCCCAGAATAGTGAGGCCTTTCCTCTGGGACCCAGGATCATTATTCCTCCTTGAGGCTGATGTGGGCTGGTCCATGGGTGGTGACATATGCTTGTGGTGGTGTAGAATTATCTCCCTGTGTCCTAACACAGTCATGACTGGATGGCAGACGTATGGGTGCCAATATACAACTCAGGGACATCCTGGTCACCCTTCATGTGGTGTCAGCAAAGTTTTACTGCTGATTTTCTGAGAACTGGACACTAATATCCATGTTGCCTAGAAGCTCCATGGCCATAGACTTCCTGGAAAGCACTAGAAGAGATATCCCACCTCGACTGTATCATTTTCCTGTGCTCAGATAAGTCCTCAAACTTGAACAGATACCCATAAAATTGGAGAAGTTTTCTAGGTGGCACCAGTTCTTCATGGAGTGTGTGATCTGGGAGACTGAGCCTGTTTGCTGCTGATTTGTGTTTGTGTGTGTGTGTGTGTGTGTGTGTGTGTGTGTGTGTGTGTGTGTGTGTGTACAAGATAATCGCATACTTCAGACCCTTCTGAAAGTCCAGGCCAATGTGAATTCCTCCTTCCAGCTTCTGAGTGTGGCCTGCCAATGGTAATATTTGGACAACAGTCAGTTCTTAATCTTGGCCCATTGCTGGTTCCTAGACTCCGTTTTTACTGTGTAGAGCTCATGACTGATAGAACCAGTGCAGGAGGTATGAGATCAGGCTCATCAGAAACTAGTTTGTCAATCGGGACTTTAAGGTCTCAAGTGTTCCAAAGTTACAGAACGATAAGCAGATAGAGTCAAAGTCTCAGACTTTCCCTCTAGGAAGTGTTGCTGCCTTTGAATGACATCAAGGCCTTCAGTTTTGTGTATCATTAGTAGTTCAGACTGGGGAAGACATGAAATAATGATTATTAGGAGAAGTACTATTCTTCTCAGATGGAACATGGCTTGATTTTTGGCTTCTTGGGACAGAGGAGGGAGTAACTCTTCAGATGTATGATAACATTCTTTTTTATTGAGTCTATCTTTCAGAAAAGCCATAAAATGAGCAACTTTATCAACAGCCTGTTCCAGGGAGGACCACTTTAGAAGACGACAGGAACCAGTTTGGCAGCTGAGCTATTCTGGAAATTTTCATTGGGAAAAAAAAAAAACCCATCAACACTTTCTTTCTAAATTAAAGACAGACATTGTGGGGAAAACTGCTGGGTTCCCATATGTTCTCTGTCTCCTTATATAAAATCCATCAGGAACTCTTTCCCAAACTCCTTTCCTAAAAAAAAGCCCTTCTGGAAATTTTAAATTAGTGTAAAATTCAGTATTATAGAACTTTTATTTATTTCTAATAGATATGGGAAAGGTTAGTAGGTATTATTGACCTGACTGTAATAATGTCCCTCAAGGCTAACCTTTAAATCTTTATATGCTCAGTAATTCAAGCTATGCAGAGCATCATTCTCTGTCTTTGGAATATTACAACATTCCATAAAGCTATAATAAAAAGAACAGTGGAAAAGGGCAAAGGGAAATTACCTCTTTCTCTGTAATTGGTCGGTGGGGCATTCACATACCCAGTTTACTAAAATGTGGTCCTTTTGACAGCGTAAAGTGAGTTTCATAAAAGAAATATTGCACAGTGATATTAACCAGAAATGTTAAATCCCTTTATTAATCCAAGGAGTCAAATTATACCTTTCATTAGTAAAATACAAATTAACATCTTAGCTTGATTAAAATATGAGACTTCTATTTTGCCAATATTGTGTATAGGAATATAAACGATAATTCCATGATAATCTCCTACTGCGTTATATTCACAAGATTTTTATGAAGTCAATTACTATATTCTGAATTTCTTGTATAATAAATTATAGTTATTTCATATTTCTAAGTTGTTATTTTAAGTTTCTTTGATGAATGAGATGCATTACACATTTTGACTCAGTGAATTAAATTTTAAGTCATTATTGCCCCAACACTTTCTAAGACAACATGAGTCTCCCCAAAATTTGTGTACTGTTTCACTGATCTACATAAACAAAAGAACTTGAATGGAAGCAAAATAGAAAACAACACTTATCTGACAAAAGAAAAACTATACTAATAATGTAAAGAATCATGTTTATTTAATGTACAGGTCATCATGTTTTTTCCTTATGTCAGTTGAGAGCATTCTTATCATTGTGATAGGTAATGAATAATTAGAATGAGATCTTTTCTGCAAACTCAAGGATAATTATAGTTCCTGAGAGTGTTCTCTTCATAGATAACATTAAGACTGAGCTGATGTCAGCTTGCTTAGTCCAATACTTAATGACAAGGTGGTAGAATGACATAGAATCATGTATGGAGACAATTAAAATCTCAACAATATTAGTGAGGTTTAGAAAACTAGGAAAAACTAACTGTCCCACACTCTGACCAAGAGCCTATTTTTGAAAATACCACATACATGTCAAATCATTGGAATAACTTTAGAAGTACTACATTCAGTAAAATATTAGAGCCATCTTTTGATGCAGAAATGCATAGAGAAAAATATAAAAGATGATTAATGGCAGATGTATTTGTGTGGAAACTTGACATGTAGAAAGATGTTGCTTCTTTTCTGCATTGTTCCAGAACTCTTAGAAGAGCAAGATTAAGAAAAAGAGTGGAGAGTATGATAGTATGAGTGGAGTGTATGAAATAAAAAATATTCAAAAGAAAAGGGGTAGGGGAAAGTAATGAGAGGGAAGAGAAAATGTATTCTTTAAAAAAAGAGCATGTGTATAGGGGATAGAGGATGAAGGGTGGGTAGGTAAATGGGCAAAAATGAGAATTAACTTATGTTATATACTAGTACAAAGTCCCAATACTGAGTGCAATTGTGATGTACATATAAAATGTGCCAGTATAGAATTAAGTTTAAAAAATAAAGAATAAGAGTGGAAGGCTGGAGACTTAGCTCAGTGGTTCTGGCTTCTGCCTTGCAAGCTCAGTATCCTAAATTGAATCCCTGGAAACCACATACAACAGTGCAGGGCATGGTGGCTCACGCTGTAATCCCAGCACTTGGGAGACAGAGGCAGGAAGATTGCTGAGCTTAAAGCTTGTCTGGGCTACAAAGTGACTTCAGGGCCACCCTGAAATACAAAGCTAGACCCTATCTCAAAAAACAAACAAATTTTTAAGCAAACAAAAAAAGAATAAGAGTCGGGTTATATGAATTAAAAGAAAATAGATAAAATTGTCTTCATATAAAGATGATATGATCATGAATGATACAAGATAATAAAATATGTAGTGCTTACACAACAGTTTAATAAAAGGAACTAAGTAATAAAAATTCTAGATTATTTTCAGGAATAAATTTACCAATAAATATGCAATCTGTGCATAACAAAATTATTAACTTTGCAAATTTGGCACCCTAATTCTAAATTTCCTCTGTGAGAATAAAGGAACAGCATGAAAATAAAAATAAATATTGAAGAAGGGCAGGAGATTTCCCTAACATATAGTAAGGTCAATTATAAAAAGCAAATCTAAGAATAGCAGTGTAACTTATTGATAGAGTGGGCTTTTACCATATGTAAGGCTGTTGGTTCAATCCCAAGCACAGAGCTAAAATTAATATATATATAATTATGACAATGTGTCTTTTGGTTCAGAGATGCAGAAACAGATATACAAAAAATGAGAGTAGTGACAGATACATCTGTATGGGAATCTAAAAACCACACAGATTTTGATGGAAATATTGAGTACTTAATAATAAGTCAACATTCTTTACAATAATCAACCCAGCTGCACTGAAGAGCCATATGTGAAAATCCAACTGTTATGATTTGTAGGAGAAAATTTAACATAATTTGTTAATAAGTTCCACCTTTGAAAAGGTATATTAAACCCAATGTGGAAAGCAGAAAGAAGGAGCTTGGTAATCATTTAAATTAATATTAAATTTCCACTGAACAGAAAATACCATAAGTAGAATAATGGATCACATAAAGAAAAATATTTCCACATGTATTAAAATAACATAATTATGTTTAAACTCAATATTTATAAACCTATAAAACTAATATAAAAATAAAAATGTAGCTAAAGAATATTGCATATCTAAAGAATATCACACAATGGTCATAATGGAATTTAGAAAAAAGTATACAGCAAATCCCATATTTAGGTATAATCTCTATTCATCCTTGCTAGTAATGAGAAACATGTGAAAAGAGTAAACTACATTTCACAACCTTTTAGCATATAGCCTCCATTCTAACAAAGTTTGCTAAGGAATTCTGGAATACCGCCTTTGGTGTGCAATTTGTGGACATCTATTCTGAGGTGCAACCTGGTTGTGGCTGTTAAATTTCAAGGTGTGTATATTCTTCATCCAGACATTCTGATCCCAGGCACATATCTTTAACACATGCACAAAAGGAAAAATGTAAAGGGTTGTTTACTGTAATGTTTCCTATAATAAAATTTTAAAAATGACTTCCTTATCAAGAAACTATATAGATTATCATATATTCACACAATAAATTGTCTTGCATTCAAACTGTACTGCCATTACAGTATGTGGAAAAGAATATGTTATTGGCATGTATTGATCTTAAACCACAATACTCAAATAAAACAGGAAATTACTTATTTGATGTGTTAATGACAAAAATATTAAAATATATTTTCATAGGTATCCTTTTTATTGCTTGAGATTAAACATTATTTTATAAGCAGTCTGAAAACAATTTTGGATGAGTTTTTAAACAATAGGTATGAACTAAAAACAAGGGAATTGTTCCCCTAAGATTTAAAAAGAATGCTTGCCATAGACTTGGAGGAAACACTACATTAGATGAAAGAGAGCTGTCAAGGGACTTAAATTAAAACAGTAACATTTTAGGATTTAAAAATCTAAGATTTGATGAAGTTCATGGGCTTGTTCAAATGTATTCATTTGTTTACTCTCTAAAACTCTGAAATAGTTAAAGCCTTTACAAAGTTAAAGAACAATGTGTCTATGCTGAGAGTCAAAAAATTTATTTAGATTATTTAAATATTTAATCTAAATATTTTCATTTTTAGTCCAATTACTTCTCGTTTTTTTTTTTTTTTTTTTTTT
>PVIR01014437.1:0-39250 GCA_004026965.1 Petromus typicus | reverse complement strand
CCAGTAACCACATAACAATACTGGGTGTGGAGACTCACCCCAGCGGCAACCAATACCACATACCACAGTGCCGGGCGTGGTGGCTCACGCCTGTAATCCCAGCACTTGGGAGGCAGAGGCAGGAGGATTGCTGTGATGTGAGTTTGAGGCTGAGCTCAGGGCCAGCCTGAACCACAAAGCGAGACCCTGTCTCAAAAAAAACCTTAAAAAAAAAAATAAAATAAAACAGAAAAAAGAGTGCCTTAGTTACTTCCAAAAGTGCTAGCTTCTAAACTCACTGTGACATTAGCTGCTTAATTGATTAGGTAGATTAGGTAGGGCAAAATGACTGAATTTTTGTTTGTCTAAAGATAGGTAGTTACTACAAAGCGAGACCCTGTCTCAAACAAAAAAAACACTTAAATAAATACAGGGCTGAAGATGTAGTTCAAGCTCAGTGAGAAGTCCTTGAGTTCAATCCCAGTATTATAATAAATCAATAAGTCAATAAAAAAAAAAAGATAGGTAGTTAAACACTATAGGCTATTTTTTTCTGTCAGAATTTAGTTTATCATCTCAGTGGTCCCTCTTTATGCCAATATTCATTTTTTTAGTTATTATTACTTGATAATTAAAAGTTTATGTAAATACCTTGCTTTTGTTTGTTTGTTTTGGTTTTTTTGTTTGTTTTGTTTTTGTTTTTGTTTTTTTGAGACAGGGTCTCACTTTGTAGTTCAGGCTGGCCCTGAGCTCAGCCTCACTCACATCACAGCAATCCTCCTGCCTCTGCCTCCCGAGTGCTGGGATTACAGGCGTGAGCCACCACGCCCGGCACTGTGGTATGTGTGGTACTGATTGCTGCTGGGTGTGAGTCTCCACTCCCAGTATGGTATGTGGTTACCAAGGAGCGAACCCAGGTCCTTGCACTTGCAAGACAGGCGCCGGAACCACTGAGCTAAATCCCCAGCTCCAAGAGCTTTTTTTTTTGAGACAAGGTCTCGCTTATAGTTCAGGCTAGCCCTGAGCTCAGCCTCAAACTCATATCACAGCAATCCTCCTGCCTCTGCCTCCCGAGTGCTGGGATAACAGGCGTGAGCCACCATGCCTGGCAATGTGGTGTGTGGTACTGATTTGCTGCTGGGTGTGAGTCTCCACGCCCAGTATTATATGTGGTTACTAGGGGATCGAACCCGGCCCTTGCGCTTGCAAGACAGGCGCCAGAACCACTGAGCTAAATCCCCGGCCTTAAAGAGGTTTTTAAAGAGCTATCATTTACAAACATATCAGTTGCTGGATGGTGCTGTGTGTTGCAGGGTTTGGGAAGGAGGGAAATGTTGAAGATTCAGTCCTGTATTTTGGAACCAGAGGTTGAACTCAGGATCTTGTACTTGCCAGGCAAGTGCAGTGCCACTGAGCTATATGCCTGGCTGAAGATTTAATATCTGGTGTTGAATCTCTTTGGCTTTTGCTATGCTATTCTTTTTCTCTTAATGAACCCAGTCCTCTTCATTGGCAGTGGTATAATTTATTTGTTTTTCAGTCAGGGTCTCACTTTGAAGTTCAGATTGCCTCTGAGCTCATGTAGCCCGGGCTAGCCTTGACTCTCGATGATCCTCCTCTCTCTGTCTCCCTCGTGCTAGGATTACAGGTGTGCAGCAGCACTCAGCAGCAGTGACGTATTTGTATACAAGACAGTAAAGGACAATAATCTCCAATATCTGGTGGTAAAGATAAAAAGTAAATGAGTCATCTAAGAAATAGAGAGAAGTAGAAGTCACTGACGGTGCTATGGGGGTCTGAGGGCTACAGAGGAGGCCCTGAGAACATGTTTTCAAGCTGACACCGGAAGGAAGAGTCAGTATTTTCCATCTTTGAGTTGGGAATTTTTTTTTTTTTTTTTTTTTAGTTTTTTTGAGACAAGAGGTCTCACTTTGTAGTTTAGGCTGGCCCTGAGCTCAGCCTTGAACTCAGCAGTCCTCTTACATCTCCTTCCAGAGTTTTGGGATTACAGGCCTGAGCCACCATGCCCAGAATTGTGGTATATGGTACTGATTGCTGGTTGGCATGAGTCACCATGCCTGGCATTGTTGTATGTGGTTACTGGAGTTCGAACCTGGGGACCTTACACTTGCAAGGCAGGCAGCAGAACTACTGAGCTAAATCCCTGGCCCCAGGGAACTGGTATTTGAGGATGAGGCGAGCACATATGACAGGAAAATAGCCCATAGCATCTGAAGTGATGGCAGGAGTGATAGAAGATAGCATTGTAGGGGCCGGGGATTTAGCTCAGTGGTTCCGGCGCCTGTCTTGCAAGTGCCTGGGTTTGATCCCTGGTAACCACATACAACAATACTAGGTGTGTAGACTCATGCCCACCAGCAAATCAGTACCACATACCACAGTGCTGGGCATGGTGGCTCATGCCTGTAATCCCAGCACTCGGGAGGCAGAGGCAGGAGGATTGCTGTGATGTGAGTTTGAGGCTGAGCCCAGGGCCAGCTGAATTACAGTGAGACCCTGTCTCAAAAAAAAAAAAAAAAAAAGCATTGTAGGGCACATTTGTGATCCTAGCTCTCGGGGAGGCTTAAGCAGGAGGATGACAAGATCAAGTCCAGCTCAGGCAATTTAGTAAGACCTTATTTCAAAATTTTAAAGGGAAAAGAAGATTTAAAAGAGGCTATGGGAGTATAAACTCAGTGTGATGGCCCTGGGTTCAATCCCTAGGTCCACTAAGACAAAGTAAAATAGACAAGAAGTGAGATGGTATTGGAAAGGCAGGCAAGGAGGGTCATATCGTGCAGAGCCTTATATCATGTGAGTAGATAGGTTACATTGACATCTGTCTTTTTAAGGAGGTGTTACTTTATGTGACTAAGTCTCTTTGTCCCCCTGCAGTACCAAATATGCCTCAGCAGCGGCAAGACCAGCATCATCAGAGCACCATGATGCACCCAGCCTCAGCAGCAGGCCCGCCCATTG
Organism: Petromus typicus; assembly: GCA_004026965.1. Lineage (NCBI taxonomy): Eukaryota > Metazoa > Chordata > Mammalia > Rodentia > Petromuridae > Petromus > Petromus typicus. Next base: position 36,292 of record PVIR01014437.1, on the reverse strand, counting down.
TAGCCACCCCGCCAGCATACTCCACTCAGTACGTGGCCTATAGTCCCCAGCAGTTCCCAAATCAGCCACTAGTGCAACACGTGCCACATTACCAGTCTCAGGTAAGGTTTAGAGATGCCTTGTTAATTTTTATTCCAGTCTAACAACTTTTAATATAATCAATGGATTTTCCTCTACATTTTTTGCACTGTATCAATAGTAGATTAGATAACTAAGAACTTAGAGCCTTTTAAATACTGATCACTGGGCTGGGGATTTAGTTCAGTGGTTCCGGCATCTGTCTTGCAAGCGCAAGGACCCGGGTTTGATCCCCTAGTAACCACATACAATACTGGGTGTGTAGACTCACCCCAGCAGCAATCAGTACCACATACCACAGTGCCAGGCGTGGTGGCTCACGCCTGTAATCCCAGCATTTAGGAGGCAGAGGCAGGAGGATTGCTGTGATAATGAGTTTGAGGCTGAGCTCAGGGCATGACCCTGTCTCAAAAAAAAAAATCCAAAAATTATAACACTGATCACTGTAAGAGTTTCAGAGGAAATTAGCAAGCAAAGATTTAGAAGTGTCTGTCATTTCTGGAAGCCAGTGTTAAAAATCTAAAGTTTGTTTAGCTCTTTTCATTGTTTTAATGTTCTTCCTCTGTTTTTTGTTCAAATATAGCATCCTCACGTCTACAGTCCTGTGATACAGGGTAACGCTAGAATGATGGCACCGCCAGCACATGCCCAGCCTGCGTTAGTGTCTTCTTCAGCAACTCAGTATGGGGCTCATGAGCAAACGCATGCCATGTATGGTAGGAAGCACTTTGTTTGTCTTTTCCAGTGTGCCTGACTACTCTTAATTTGTTTCAGAGCTTTGAAAGAAACTCTGAGAGTAACCTGTCCTTTGATGTGACTTTGAGGGTCAAGAACTAAAGGAGGGCCAGGAATATATAGCTCAGTGGCTCTTTGCTTGCCGGGCAAGCGCAAGGTCCTGAGTTTGATCCCTGGTTTTGGGGGAAAAAAAGAACCTAAAGGAAAAGATGAATCCGTTTCTGCCTCTGACCCACTATATAAATCTTGGCAAATAATTTCTACTTCTGTACCTGTACTTCTTTCCTCACAAGTCTCCTGCTCTGGCTAAAATATAATGATGTATTTAACAGCAAAGCATCTCTTTGGTGAAAGACAGATTTATCCTCTACTTTTTCAGTATAGCCTACCTAAGACACGCAGGAAAATGTTGACCAGAGTGGAAGTAGGAAAGCATTCTGCAGCTTGGAAACTGAAAATTTTTGCACTCTTAGCTCTGGGTTCATTGACATTGCATATTTTTTATTGTTCTATTATGGTACTTTGTGTCTGCATAATGCCTTACTGTAAGTAGTCAGAATTGCACAGCACTAGATCTGTGTTAGCCATGATTCACACTTTATATGTAATCATCATGAACAGCGGGTTGGGCATGGTGACACATACCTGTAGTCCCATCACTTGAGGAACTGACGGGGGAGGGTCTCAATGAGAGATCATAGGCCACCTGAACTACATAGGAGGATTCCATCTCAAAAGAAAGAAAAAGTAAACTGAAAATAGTATTTTGCATAGAATTAATGTATTGTTAAAGAGTAATTTTTTTAAATTATCTTGATTTTTGTGGCCAGAGAGTTTTGTATAGGTTAATTTTTCATCTGTCTAAAATTATAAAGTAATACATTTTTCAGTGTTGAGAATTTAAAATGAAATTTCCACTTGTATATCTTACAGGATTAACTTCATACTTGTTTTTCAAAATGCACCCTTAATTAATATCAGTTTAAGATGTTAGTTTTGCTCTCAGTACTTCTAAGAGTTGCTGTTTAAGTTTCTTCATATACTTAGAAAGTATGCAGCTGATGAGCTTGGGTGGTGCATGCCTGTAGTTCTAGCTCAGAAGCTTGCTGCAGGAACCTCAGTGTAAATTTGCTGTAAATTTAAAGCCCACCTGGGCTACCGTAGTCAAGACTAGCCTGAACTATAGTCAGACCCTATCTCAAAAAAAAAATTATACTATTAGGAGAATTAAATTATAATAACATGCAGCTCCATGAGATTATTTTTAAAAGACTTTTAACTTTTTGAATGACTGAGAATGTAATTTTTAAAAATTTTTTTAATGTTTGTGGTGTTGAGGATTGATCCTGGGGCTTTGTATGTGCAGGGAAGCACTCTACCACTGAACTATATCTCCAATCCTTTTTTTAAAAAAGAAAAACAACTTCATTTTTGATTTGGTGTGGTTCGGTGTGGTTGTTTTAGGAAGTTTTTTTGGTGGGTTGTTTGTTTTGGGTTTTTGTTTGTTAGGGTACACTTTTATTTTGGCTCTTTTGAGACAGAGTCTCACTTTGTAGTTCAGGATGGTCTTGAACTCACTGTATACCACAGACTAGCCTCGAATTCACAGTGCTCCTTCTGTCTCAGCCTCCCAAATGCTGGAAGTACAGGTGTGCACCACCACATCTGGCTTAAAAAGTACTTTGGATATCTTGAATGAACGTGTCCTAGAAAAGTTAAATTTGCAGATTTCTGACATCCTTGAGATGTACTGCTTTTTATAATTTCTCCATGTTTCTTCTTCTAAACAATAAGTTGGTATAGCGCTGCACCCCGTAATCCTAGCTGAACCAAGAGGATTACAAATTTGAGGCCAGCATGGGGAACATAGGACCCACCCCACCCCACCCCCATTTAAAATTTTTTTTGATTAAACAAAAATAAAAATAATTGATAATCTTAACATTATATAGGCTAGTAACATTAGGATTCAGTCATTCTTTCTTGGCACCTCCAACTCTTTCATCTGGAGGTTCGCACCTGTCACGGGGGTTCACAGTGGCACACAAAGGCATTTATAAGCTGGATAATGATGGTGCCATGGAGGCTGAGGAAGGAGGATCTCTTCAAGTTCAAGGCCAGCCTAAACTACTTAGTGAGACCCTGTCTCAAACAAATTTTTTTTTGGACAGGGATTTAGCTCAGTGGTTCCAGTGTCTGCCTGGCAAACGCAAGGTCCTGAGTTCAATCCCCGGTACCACTTAGCAAAATTCCAGGCGTGATGGCTCATGTCTGTAATTCCAGCACTCAGGAGGAAGAGGATTGCTGAGTTTGAGACTGACCTGGGCTACATAGTGAGTATAGGGCCAGCATGAGCTACAAAGTGAGACCCTGTCTCAAAAATCTAAAAAAAAAAAATTGTTTTTAATAAATAAAATGCTGAGATTTTGTCCTAATAAAGCCTTTTATTGTAAATCATATATTTTAAATTTAACACTATTTTCCATATTTTACAAAACATTTCTTTTGAGAAGTCTTTTGGTAATTTGATTAAAAATACAGTGACAGACTGATTTGGTTTATTATTTGAGTTACAGTCTATTGTTGAGCTTGTTGGTTGTCTTAACCAGGACTCCGTGCATACGTAAAAAGGCAGAGCTGAGTCCTCACTCTAACTTTTATGCCACTGATACACATTTCAGCAGTTGTAGTTTGCTGAAAGTGTAGGTAAAAAGTTGGTTGTGATTGTTAATACAACATTCTGGAATAAGTGGAAAAAATGGGTTTTTCCTTTTTTTCTGACACACTTCCCTTGAAATAAGATCTAAAACCTTTGAGCTGAAGTCACCATTGCTTCAAGAGCCATTTGTTTACTTGTGCTTCTGAGCCATCGTAGTAGTGCTGTGGCGTTGCACAGAACCCTGCTCCCCGGTGTGCATGCTCACGTCAGTTATGTGGCTTTGTCTGTGGGTGAAGAAGGGCCATTCATTTGAAACAGTCTGCACAGTAAACACTGTATTTGAGGCGCACTGGTGATTTTTGTAACTATCATCTCAAAACATTTTTATATGAAAAGCATTTGGCCTGATATCCTGTAGTCTATTCAGGAAGGGGCAGACAGGAAGTAGAGCGTAACACTGGAGGTTACTTGCAGGCTGATTGGAGTGCATTGATCAGATCCAGTTCTTTCATTGAGAAAATCAGTTATTTTCCTATAATTTATACAAGTTGTGTTTATTCTGTTTTGTGGGGGCATATTATAGGTAAAACTGTAGGCTTCACATAATCATTGCTGGTTGGTCAAAATTCTCTTTTGGGTATTTTAGGTCTTACAAAGAACACTAGGACATGTATATATTACAGTCCGTCCTTACTCTGTGAGCATAATTCATTCTGCACCCCAAAAATATTCAAATAAAATGATTACAGTACTGTAATATAAAATAATAAAGAAAATATGAAGAAAAACAAATGAACCCACAGTTATTTTGAAAATCTTCGTGACTGGAAGCAGGGAGACAGCTGAGGAAGGTTATTGTGTGGGACAGCTCACTAACAGAATCACTACTCTGTTGACTTGGTGAATCTTTCTTTTTATGCAGCTTTAACAAGGAACCGATTCAGTGACACTTGCTTTTGCCTCCTTTTGAGGATTTTGCGGAAATGTGACATTGCATAGTCATTAAAACCAACTCATGGCTTGTACTGCTGCTGCCTTATTTAGGTGGTGCTTTTCTACTCAGTTTTACACTGTTTCCCACATTTTCCACATCACCCTTATGTCATTTGAAGTGAGATATTTGTCCACCTTTTTCTCCTCTCTTTCTGCAGACATCTCCATAACCTCTTGCTGTTGGGAAACCATCATCCACAGCCCTGTAATAAGATAAGAGAGAAGAACCATTGGCTCCATTGTGATCGTGTGACTTTTTTTTTTTTTTTTTTTTTTTTTTTTTTTTTTTTTTTTTTTTTTTTTTTTTTTTTTTTTTTTGAGACAGGGTCTTGCTTTGTAGTTCAGGCTGGCCCTGAGCTCAGCCTCGAACTCACATCACAGCAATCCTTCCGCCTCTGCCTCCCAAGTGCTGGGATTACAGGCATGAGCCACCACGCCCGGCACTGTAGTATGTGGTACTGGTTGCTGCTGGGGTGAGTCTCCACGCCCAGTATTGTTATGTGGTTACCGGGGATCGAACCCGGGTCCTTGCGCTTGCAAGACAGGCGCCAGAACCACTGAGCTATATCCCCGGTCCCTCAAGTGACATTTAGTGTCACATACAACTTGTAATGCAAGACATCGCTTGTTTACCAAGTTTAAATTTATTACATATGAGGGCCTGGGATTTAGCACAGTGGTTCTGTTGCCTGCCTTGCAAGCACAAGATCTCTAGTTCTCTCCCCAGTAACCCCATACAACAATGTTGGGTGTGGAGACTCACGCCCACGCCCAGCAGCAATCAGTACCACATACCACAGTGCTGGGTGTGGTGGCTCACGCCTGCAATCCCAGAACTCAGGAGGCAGAGGCAGGATTGCTGTGCATTTGAGACTGAGCTAAGGACTAGCCTGAGCTACAAAGCGAGATCCTATCTCAAAAAAACAAAACAAATTATTAGAAGTTTTTACTTGTCTTGCAAGACATTTTTGAAACAAGTTACTTGAGGGCTGGGGAGTTAGCTCAGTGGTTCCGGCGCCTGTCTTGCAAGCACAAGGACCCGGGTTCGATCCCCGGTAACCACATAACAATACTGGGCGTGGAGACTCACCCCAGCAGCAACCAGTACCACATACCACAGTGCCGGGCGTGGTGGCTCATGCCTGTAATCCCAGCACTCGGGAGGCAGAGGCAGGAGGATTGTGATGTGAGTTTGAGGCTGAGCTGAGTGCCAGCCTGAACCACACAGCGAGACCTTGTCTCAAAAAACCTAAAAAAAAAAAAAAAAAAAAAAAAGTTACTTGAAATCTAAGGTTTTGCTATATTTTGTTCTTTGCCATCATAAGCCATAATTTAATCTGCTGAAATAAATTCATTATGTCATTAATTTATTTTAGTTATACTAAATCTTTTAAAGCCTTTACTTCTGAAGATTCACACCTGTCATGAAGTTCACAGTGGTACAAAAAGGCTGGATAGTGACCAAATTTAAGCAACATATTATATGTGTTCCTAGAAGTGAAGACAAAACTGCTGAATGAACAATGTATATTTTATATTCCCAAGATTTAAAATTCTTTTGAATACAAATAAGGCTATATACCCAGGTGTTTGTGATAATTTTGTTACCTTTTTGTCATTAATGCTTATTGTCAAATCAAAAGTCTTTGAAAATATAAAGGATTGAAAATGATTTTTTAATATTTTTGATATATTTAGTATAAATATGCTAACAGGTTACCGACTGCTTAAATGGCTAGAATAAGAAATCGATATACTTTTAATTATTGTTAAGCTTGTAAAAAGTATAACTAGTTTAGAAAGAACATTTGTTACAAACCTGATCCGTTTTGACTTTAGCCTACCTTACCTCATTGTTTCTGCCCTCCTGAGAAGTTACATTAATTTTTATTTTCTTCACATCTACTCTGCTGACTCATCTAATTTGATTTGAAGGTGATGATTTCACCTTACAGAAACAACAATAAAGTTGTTTTTTTTTTTTTTTTTTTTGCTAACTAGAGCCATTTGGAAATTAGATCCAAAATCCTTTTTTTGGTTTGTTTTTAGTAGTTTGATGTGTTTAAACTTTTTTTTAAATACCATAAACAAGAAGAAATACAAAACATTAGCCACGCATGCCCATACACCTGACAGCCATCAGTCATGTTGGATGTGTCTTCGCTGGGGTATACACATACACACAGAGTAGCACCTTTCTGTAGACAGCATATTCATGTTTATAGTACTAGATCTTTTGGACCTGCTACCAGATACCTATAATGGACATTTCTGTTGTTTTTCAAAGTCATGTGTCACTTGAATTTGCTAAATATTATTTTGTTTGGGTACATTATCACGTTCAGTGGAATGTCATGTTGGTCTTTTTATCAGGTAATGATTTTATATCTTTCATTTAATTAAATCAGCCTGTAGAACTTGACACCTCAGTACAGAGTTGTCTTCTGTTTCTGTCCTTTCAAAATTCTATAGTAGTGTTGAAAATGCTTGTCATCTCTTACAAAATAAAAATGGATTATGCATGAATGCAAAAAGATGACTAAATATGTTGACCTTTCCAGAAAATTAGGAAAATGCACACCTCACAAGGCTAATTTACCTTTCTATTTCCCAAATTCAGCATGTCCCAAATTACCATACAACAAGGAGACAAGCCCTTCTTTCTACTTTGCCAGTGAGTTGGGTTTTTTATACTAATTTTATTGTACAGTAAAACACTTTTTAAAGAATACATGTTAAGGGAGCAGACTTGTTGGACAATATTTTCCTTGTGCCAGATAAAATCATTCAAAGAATGTATATCTGTAAATAATTCAGTTTTGGAAAAGGACATAAGACCCAGCTTAAGAAAGCTGGAGTTAATAAAAATTAAGTTGTTTAAGAAATCAATTTTTGCATACCAAGCAAACACAGAACTATTTGGGAAATGCTTACTATTTTCCTTATTCAGGAAAACTGAATGGCTAATAATTTTTATATCAAGCTATAGATTAGCTGTATAGATTTAACACATTAGTTTTCTTAGTAAAAACAAAAATCTATCCTTCTTAGATTTTTAATAGAGGTAGAGTTGATGAAATAGGAGAGAAATATTTCTGTCTTTTCAGTCTTTGAAAGTCTAAAGTAAGTTGAGTGTGGCTGAAGTCCCAGCTACTAGGGAGAGTGAGGCAGGAAAATTACAAGTTCCAGGGCAACCTGTCTTCCCACTTAGTGACACCTACCTCCAAACCAGCAGGGCTGGATGGATACCTGGTTCAGTGTTAGAACACTTAACCCGCGTATATGAAGCTCTGTGTTCAGTCTCTACTCAGACAGCAGACGCACTCAGGATGTGTCATGAGCTTCTTTCAGCAGGAGAATATTATGTCCAGAAACTGCCTCTGGTGGCACACAGCCCTCTTCTGGACACACTGAAAAGAGGATGGTCACTCCTAAATGGACAAAGTCAGGGCAGGGCTTTCTTTCAGAAATGAACTTACAAGATGGTCTTTGTGTTTTTAGGGCAATTTTTTAAATAAGGGAGGTCATGGACTTTGGCATTTGGATAGGGAGGGTACTAATTAGTAGCAATGCATTACAAATTTTATACAGTTAATATGTGTCAGTTTGAGATCTTGCATTGTATAAAATACTAAGAATTAACATTCTTATATCAGGGAATAAATATTGAATTCCCTTGAAATGATTCATTATCTGGATCTACTAAATGCTAGATTTAGCATTTAGAATGCTGCTTTTTTTCTTTTCTTTTTTTTTATAGCTGTATAGGGGATCAAACTCAGGACCATGCACCTGCAAGGAGGGCAGCAGTGCTACTGAGCTAAATCCCTGGATCCTATCATTTAGAACCATTTTAAATTTTCATTAATTGTGCCATGACTTGGTATCCAAAAATAAGTTAATACTTGGTGCTAGGAAATACTTCCTACTTGGTGCTAGGAAATTTTAAATAATTTAATCCTTTAATAGATGCTCTTTAAAAAGGAGTCTTGCTGTATGTGTATACTATTAAAAGGAAAGTGTGTCTGTGAATATAGTGGGTAAAAGACAGTGTCAGTGGTTAACTCTGTTATGTACAGTTTGAGGTCTCAAATGTAGTCATCCTCACCGTCTTACTATTTCTGCCAGTAGTTATGGAGCCTTGTCCTGGTAAGTAGCGAAGTGGCCCTGACTCCGCACACCTCAGCATTAATTGCCTCAGCACAGCTTCCCCTGAAGGGAGTATCTGTGTCTGCTAAAAGAAACTAACAGGCTGCTATTTGTAATTTAATTTGCTGCTTTATTTTTCCTCTGAGCCATTCTGTCATAGTTTGATCACGTTGCCCTTTTTCTCCTTCGAGAGTTTTCAGCTTTTGTTCACATTTCCTTTTCAGAACTTAACATCACATTTAAAAGTTGAAAGATTGGTTTGGTTTTGTTCTTAAACTCTTGCAGCGCTGGTGATCTCACATTACTTGTGCATCCAAGGTCAAAATGGCAAAACCAAGTTACAGATTAAACATCATACCCTTAACTGAGTTCTTCAGTTAAGATCATGGCCTAGGGAACTAGTTTTGGATTGTATTTAAAGTTGTAAGGATTTGATTGATGGTATATTTAGAATTTTAAATATTTATGACAACATGAGTGGAAAGCTTCTGGAGCAGGTCTGCCCCAGAGCAATACTACTTTATTTATTTATTTATTTATTTTTTGTTATGTTATTTTATTTTGAGACAGGGTCTCACCATGCAGTTCAGGCTAGCCTCGAACTTCCTGCAATCCTCCTGCCTCAGGCTCCTGAATGCTAGGACTATAGGTGTGCACCATCATGCCTGGCCAATACTACTGTGATTATCTTGACCTAATCTGGAAGATTTCATGAAAGCTACCTAAATTTTATAAATAGATGTTTAGCTGGTAAGCTGCTACATAAGAATTTCAAAGAAAACGCACTTTAGTTTTAATCCTTCTTGAATCTTTAATTGAAATTAGCAGGCATAACAAGCCATTAAGTCTGGATGTGGTAGCCTATGTCTATAATCTCAGCATTCAGGAGGCCAGAGCAGGAGGATTGCCCTGTCTTTGAGGCTACATAATGAGTTTAAGGACAGGCTGAACCACATAATGAGACTCTGAGAATGTGTGTAAGGTTGGGGGGACAACCAGGTAAGTAATATGCCTACAGCCTTGTGCTTTCATTTCCCCAGTTTTACTGTACTGACACGTTGTTTATCCTGTCTCAGTTCCTTTCCTGTGTCTTTGTGTTCTCTTTCACATATTCTTTCTTTTCTTTTTAATTTTCTATCCTATCACTAATTTTCTATCACTTTTAATTGCCTTTGAAAGAACCGAACTAAATTTTATTCAAAGTATTGAATTTACGTATAAGTTTCTCATTTTCTCCACTCATTTTTCTGTTCAGTAGAAAAATGCTCCTTGGTGTGGCACTTGCTTTAAGATCTTTTATGTTAGAATATGAACGAAGGAAACTATTTCTAATTAACCTTCCTTAAAATTTTATTAGCATGGGCCGGGGAGTTAGGTCAGTGGTTCTGGCGCCTGTCTTGCAAGTGCAAAGACCTGGGTTCAATCCCCAGTAACCACATACCATACTGGGTGTGGAGACTCACGCCCAGCAGCAACCAGTACCACATACCACAGTGCCGGGCGTGGTGGCTCACACCTGTAATCCCAGCACTCAGGAGGCAGAGGCAGGAGGATTGCTGTGATGTGAGTTGGAGGCTGAGCTCAGGGCCAGCCTGAACCACAAAGCGAGACCCTGTCTCAAAAAGCCTTTAAAAAAAAAAAATTTTATTAGCAGCCTATGATATATATGTTGCATCTCCTTATTTTTTCTTCCTTTCTGTATTAATGCCTCATAGTTTACTGGTATTCAGGTAGGGAAAAATGAATTCTGTTTCTTCTTTTGTTTCCTTGTTTTTGGAGACAGGGTCTCAATTTGTAGTTAGGCTGACCCTGAGCTCACTGTCTAGCTCAGGCCAGCCTTGAACTCAAGGCAATCCTCCTGCCTCTGCTTCCTGAGTGCTGGGATTATGGATGTGACGACCCCCCCCCCCCCACATGCCCGGCATTGTGGTGTGTGGTACTGGGGATTGAACTCAGGACCTTGCGCTTGCCAGGCAGGTACCTGAACCACTGAGCTAAGTCTCCGGCCCTGTTTTCTTTCTTTTTTTTTTTTTTTTTTTTTTAAGAATTGGACAATTAAGCGAGATCACTCTTGAGAGACAAGAGGGACCCAAAAGTGGATTGCCCTTCATTTTCTTTATCAAACAACGCCCATGTACTTATATCAAGCTTGGCTCTTTGCAGGTTTTTTAAAAAAATATGCAAATTAGCTGTAGTTTGGAACATTATAGTGAATTTATATCACAGATTCACTTTAAACATGTAGTAGAAGCCAAGCATAGTGGTGTGAGTATGTAGTCCCAGCCACTTGGGCTACTCTGGACAACCTATTTAAGACCCGTCTATAAGAAATACACAGACCAGCGTAGGGGTGTGACGAAGGGATACAGCACATGCTCAGCATAGGTGAGGCGGGCCCCAGCAAGACAGAAGCTTAAAAACATACAGCAGGATTCTGTCTTTGTATCACATACTTGGAATACTCCTTCGTCTTCCTGTGGAGAAATAGTTTTTGCAGTGGCCATGTTTTTATGCACAGAATGCAGCATTGTTCGGCAATGCGAGGGTCCAACCCAAGACTGCAAGGAACTAGGCAGTCTTAGCACTCGACTGTCTCTAGCACTACTTTTACATTGATTGTTGTGCTGCGCAGTTGGCTCAAGTGGCACCATGCCGACCTCGGAAGCACAAGGGCCCAAGTTCAGTCCCCCGGTACCACAAAGAACAAAATAGTTTTTAAAAAAAAATGTATTGTTACTTTAATATTCTTAATGCTTTGCCTAGAAAGTAACTAGAAATGAAGTTTAAAGTTTTCCAGTAAAAAACATCATGAGTATAGTTTAAACATTTAAATACTTGAGATTCTGTAGTCTATGAAAATCCACAAGTGGAATTTTGGAGTTGTTTTCCCTTAGACACATTTAATATTGATATAAATGAAACATTTAAGAAGCTAGGGGGCTGGGTGTGGTGGTCCACATCTATAATCTTGTAACCCTAACACTTGGGGACTGAGGCAGGAGGATTGCTGTGGGTTCCAGGCTAGCCTAACCATACGCTGAAACCCTGTCTTTAAAAAAATCAGAAACAAGGAGGGGGGATTTAGCCCAGTGGTTCCGGCGCCTGTCTTGCAAGCGCAAGGGCCCAGGTTCGATCCCGTCAACAACATAACAATACTGGGCGTGGAGACTCACCCCAGCAGCAACCAGTACCACATACCACAGTGCCGGGCGTGGTGGCTCCACGCCTGTAGTCCCAGGACTTGGGAGGCAGAGGCAGGAGAATTGCTGTAAAGTGAGTTTGAGGCTGAGCTCAGGGCCAGCCTGAACCACAAAGTGAGACCCTGTCTCAAAAATAAATAAATAAATAAATAAATAAATAAATCAGAAGCATACAAAAAAGCTAGACGGTGTGATTTTAATGTTAGTGGTTTAAAAGTAGCTATAACTACCTGTCACTATTCAACAGAGTTTTTTACATACTGGAAATATGCTATGAAAGTGCTATCTAGTTTAGTATCCCACGAACTATGTGACTATCAATTATTCCCAAATAAAAGTTTTAAAATGTGTGTTACGATTTTTCCAACAATAAAGTCAAATTCAAAATTTGTTTAGGCCAAGTCAGTGCCTAAACAACTTTGGGGAACTAAAAGTAAAGTGAGGAAGTGTGGACGAAGAGAAGAGGCTACTTACACAGCATGTGGGACAGCATGATGCTCAGGAAGGGACTTAGCGTGGACACTTGTGACTCTTAAAGGGTTCAGAGATAGGCACTAAGGGTTTCTTAAAATGTTCCCATGTATGTTACTCTTACAGTCTGGAAATCTTTTCCAGTGTGCAGACCGAGTTTCTTCATTCTAAATGCCCAGTAAAGAATAGGAATGCCAGCTTTGGCGTTGGCAGTGGATGCACAGGTGATCCTCACACCGGAGCTTTGCCTTCCCCTTCCCTCTTCTGAGAGATGCATTTGCAACTGAGACAAAATGTTGAGCTGTAGCTATGGTGGCTCCCAGCCCCACAGCACCGGGCACAGTGGGGCTGCTTCGTGTGCCTAATCCTTTCCTCCCATCACTGTGGCCGTAGCCGGCATCAATGCTGGCGCCTCAGCAGCCGTGGATGCTTGGTCCTCCCTGTGTGTGCTTGCTTCTCACCTGTCTGTGTTTGCTGGTGTGTTACGTAAAGAGCGTGAGGAACCTTTTGGGGTATCATTTCTTTGTGGGGGGCTAGCTTCTGAGGGTTTGTAGGATTCATTTCTTGGAAGAGAGCTGGGAGCTGGCCCTGGTGGAGCGTGTTGTTGGCCCAGTGCCCTGCAAAGCTAGATGTGTCCCGTGTGCTCTCCAGATTTACAGAGACGGAGACCCCTCAGGGCCCTCTAGGTGCCATCTGGGGAAGACATGGACAGATGACTTTGGACCTGTTTCTTCTCATTTGTGTGGCCCTGGCTGAGAGTCTCAAAGAATTAGCCCTAGGTTCCTTTCTTTAATGATCCCATCTTATCTTAAATTGGCCTATCATATTTCCTTTGAAGTTCCTTGCAAAGGGATTGGAGTTCTTTAAGGGGAGTGTGTTTTCTACATAATTTAGGTAATCTCAGCTTTTAGATTTTTTTTAAAAAGTGAAACAAACTACATGACAGAGTGGCTTCTGCAGTTACAGAGATGATGGTCATTTGGCCCTAGGTAGAGAACCCTGATCTTGTCTGGTCCTGTCACAGCCCCTATCTCAGTCCCACTCCAGAGTGCAGCCCGGGACAGTGCGCCTACTAAGACAGAAGCATGGTGAGGCTAGCCAGGGGATGGCCTTGGGGAAGAGGAGAGAGGGGGCGGAGGGGGAGTGGGGAAAAAAGTGCACCTCTGTGCACAGAAGTGGTGGTGTTTGAGCTGTTTCTTACTAAAGGTTGCAGAAAATCTAGTGACCAGTGGTAAATTCAGATTAAATTCTAATAGGACACATAGAGCTGTATTATATGAACCAAATGCTAGTCTTCTTGTCAGGCAGTGACTGCACACTTTAGACCACTGTGGTGTAGATGACTGTAGAGGTTGGAAGTGGCGTGTGTCGAGATTACAGCTTTCAAGAAACCGCAGCTGCTGAGGGGAAGAATGATGCCTCCACATGTCAGTTGTACACGCTGCTTTTCCTTTTACTTCAGTTTCCACGGGCTCCCTTGCTCAGCAGTACGCACACCCTAATGCTACCCTGCACCCACATACTCCACATCCTCAGCCTTCAGCTACCCCCACTGGACAGCAGCAGAGCCAGCATGGTGGAAGTCATCCTGCACCCAGTCCTGTTCAGGTAAGGAGGAGCTCAGGCCTGCATGGCACTGCTTCCTTGTTCTTATCACTGAATGCCTTTCTCAGAGCCAGGCCATGTCCCAGGCCATGTCCCAGGCACCGTGTGATCAGAACACATAGTATATGGTCCGTCTCCTGCAACCAGCACACAGCTGTGCTGCTCTCGGGTAGGAGTAGAGGCTGTTCACAATCCCATGATGGCTGGTGTGGTACTGCACACCAGTAATCCCAGCTACTTGAGAGTCTGGAGTGGGAAGACCACAAGTTTGAGACCAGCCCAGGCAACTTAGCAAGATCCTGTCTCAACATAAAAAAGGGCTAAGGATGTAGATTGGTAGTAGAGTCTCTATGATTTTAACCCTCAGTGTTGTAACAAATAAAATTTTTAAATAAAATTGAATAAAATAAGGTCCATAAGTGAGAATCAGGGGATTGGATAAGCTCTGGCAGAGCGCTGCTGGGGAACAAGCCAGGATCTCTACACTGAGCTTTATCCCCTGCCCTTTTTGAAATAGGCTTGCTATTACTAAATTATGCAAACGAGCCTGAAGTTACAAATTTCCTCCTCCTTCAGCTTCCCTGAGTGCTGGGATTATAGGCATGCAGCATCATAACCTGGCTGAGAAATCAAATTTAACCTAAAACTTAGGATGTAAGATGAAGCACATACTTAGTTGCTTGAGACTTTGATTTCATTCCTAAAGTTTATGTTACAAGGGTTTTGTTCGTTTTTTTGGACATCTGTCAATTCCTTGAGTCCATGGTCTTATTTTATCTCTGCTTGGATGGGAACTTATTTTTTGAAAAAAGTCTTTTTCTCCAATCTTTCCAATGCTTTGCAGCACCATCAGCACCAGGCTGCCCAAGCTCTCCATCTGGCCAGTCCACAGCAGCAGTCAGCCATTTACCACGCGGGGCTCGCGCCAACCCCACCTTCCATGACGCCTGCCTCCAATACACAGTCGCCACAGAATAGTTTCCCAGCAGCACAACAGACTGTCTTCACAATTCATCCTTCTCATGTCCAGCCTGCATATACCAATCCACCCCACATGGCCCATGTACCTCAGGTAATCAGCGTAGCTACTTGTCTGTGAAGAGTGAGTGGGGCATGATGGTTGTCGTGAGCAGCAAAGAGCCAGCCGCTCTGTAGGCCAGGACCCCCGTGTGTGATGCCATTGCCTGTCTCCCTTCCCCGCTCAGTATTCCTGTGATCTGGCCCTCAGTAAATGTTGGTGTGGTTTTGTAATGGAATCAGTGAAGTTGCTTCTCAGTCAGTCCTTGAATGTTCTCCAGCTGAGACCTTAAAAATATCTTTGCCTCTGGAGTGCACCCCAGTCCTCCTTTCCTTTTTGTGTCTGCTTTGCTCCGTCTTATAGCTTCCCTCTCTATATATGTCACCATATATAAACCCTCTCCACACATACACAGAAGCCTGGCAGGGACAGAGGGCTTCATTCTCAGCTTGGTCAGGTGACTGCACCAGGCCTGGCAGCCTGAATGTCAGTTCTGTGAGTTTCAAGGTAGTCTGTCCAGTTATTTTCCCTGGTCATCCCCCATCTGCTTTGGCCATGTGTTGTATTTCTGGAGAGGGGTAGGCCTTTTTATTTTATACAGTGTAACTAGAAGCTAGATGTGTCCAAGTGTCCTGTTCTTAAAGTATAGGCCTGGAAGTCTCGCAAGATCCTCCAGGGTGAGACGGGGAAGGTGGGAAGGTGTGGTGCTGTCTGCATCAGCTGCTGACAAAGGTCCTGTGGAGGCCAGGGACATGTTGGCTCGTCCTGAGGAGAATGGCACTGGAGTTGGGCTCTAGTGTGGTGCTGAGGCCATCCATGGAACTAATTGTTGAGGATGAACTGACTGTTACTGTCTCTGATACTTTTGACAACAGAGCTCTTAAGTGGGTCTAAGCAAGACCCACCTTACTCACCTCCATTTCCTGTCAAGTCGCGCACCTGTGAGGTTCTGGCAAGGTGTGGGCCAGAGGTGTGATGCAGTTGGAACTTCGTCTCAGGCAGCCTTGTTACTGGAGTCCATAGTTGTTGGCATGTTTGGAGTTGAGTCCAGTGCGCTGCAGTCGATTGGCTCTGTAGCGGGGAGAGGCCGGTGTGGTCAATGTGGGATAGCGTGTTTTGATGGAATCAGTTTCACTAGAGTTGGGGGTCCTGCAGGTGTCTAGCAGAGGCTGGTGGCTAAGCAGATAATGTGAACTTAAATGTAAGTGGAGGTTCCTAAAAACCTCACTTTGGTGTTTTTGTGAAGCAAGAGCAAAAAGGCTTATAAAGGAAAGTCCACATATGCTATTCAGTTATGTGAGAGTAAAAAAAAAGTATTTCAAAGTTTGTGGTCTTAGAACAGCACACAGTATGAGAAACAGGAAATGAGGGTTCTTCCTAGCCCTGCCAACCCCTTCCTTGCTAGGGTCTCTCTGGGCTGACATCTTTCCTTCTTGGACTTGCTGTCATTGGTTTTATGGCACCAGGCAGGTCAGATCATTGCAGACTGCTCTTTCCATCTCCCTGGAGCTGCTAGCTGCAGTCTCCTCCTTCCCTGCTGCATCAGTGAACCTTTGAAAGAACAGAGGAAACCTTAGTGTTTTCGCCTTACAGCCTGGTCAGCAGGCAAGAGGGGTAGAAGCAAGGAGAGAGGTGATCCAGACAGTGGCATCCGACAGTCCCTGCTTGTCCTGTAGTGATCTGCCTTCCTTCAGGTGCAGCTGGGAAGCCCCACACCTGAATCACCATCGTGTCTTATCCTAGTTGAGAAAGCTGCCAGAATCAGGCTCCCCCTTTCCGAGTCCTGCCCAGTGTGCAGAGCTCGGTTATGAGCAGTGGTGGCGAGGAGAACTCCGTAGCTCTAATGTTTGCCCATCCCTGCAGCAGATACTGAAAGGTGAATCAGGGAATGTTCCCAGAGAAAAGAGGGCCTGAGGCCCAGCCTTGCCCTTTCCTGAGAGTGCCAGCCTGATGAAAGGAACACAGTTGACTTGTTGTTTAAGCCGGAGATGTTGCCTGTATGCGTAAAAGAGCTCTCTGTTTCAGGCTCATGTACAGTCAGGAATGGTTCCTTCTCATCCAACTGCCCATGCGCCAATGATGCTAATGACGACACAGCCACCCGGTGGTCCCCAGGCCGCCCTCGCTCAAAGTGCACTACAGCCCATTCCAGTCTCGACAACAGCGCATTTCCCCTATATGACGCACCCTTCAGGTGAGGCGTGTGTGTGCAGGGGCCGCTGGGGCACCCCAAGCATTCTGCTCGCACAGGTCAAACGGCAGGCAGGGTCAACGCTGCCAGCCCTGCGCTCGAGAATAGCAAGACCCGTCCAAGAGTGCCCAGGAGGGACTTCGGTGATCAGTCAGTGTCAGGGTCTGAGGCTTCTGGGAGCCGGTCTGTGTGTGTTTTGATGGTACGCAGGGTGTGGCTTGATGAGCAGCAGCAGCAGCCGCCGCAGTCAGGTTGCTGGTGCATGCCTAGGGCTCAGTTGGCCTTCCTTGTGAGGACAGGCTGGGCAGGGCAGTGCGTTCCTTCCTGAGTCCCCACAGGCTGACACGCGGGGGGTTATGACCACGGCATTTAGATTGTAGCTTGAAGATGCTGGCAAGCAAGTGCTGTGTGTGGACTGGTTAGTGTAGTGTCGGCCCCCACCTACACCCTGATGGGAGGATGCCCTTGATGGTGCTCCAGTATTGGACGGCTGCCATGGCGGTACTGCAGTCTCTCTCACCTGTTACTCTGAAAGTAATGCTGGTGTTTGGCTACTATTTGGGGAGGGGATATGTTAGGGCCTTTTCTCTCCCCCCTCACCCCGATCAACAAGTCTTGTGGGAGTTTTATCTGAAGAAGTTTTATGTCTGACTGATTTGTTTCTACCCACCCACCTCCCCATCCTTCCCCTCCTTGGTGCAGATGGGAGGGATGAAACGGATTCAGTTTCGAGTCCTGTTCAGCTAGCACAAGGATAGTTCAGTCTGTGCTGCAGGCTGATGTGCAGTGTTGCCCATGTTCTGTTTAAATGTGCACTTTTCTTTTTTACAGTACAAGCCCACCACCAACAGCAGTTGTAAGGCTGCGCTGGAGGAACCGAAAGGCCAAATTCCCTCCTCCCTTCTACTGCTTCTACCAACTGGAAGCACAGAAAACTAGAATTTCACTTATTTTGTTTTTTTAAAATATACGTTGATTTCTTGTAACATTCAGTAGGAATGCTAACAGTTCACTTGCAGTGGAAGATACTTGGACCGAGTAGAGGCATTTAGGAACTTGTGGGCTGATCCATAATTCCATGTGCTGTTTCAAAGTCCCGCAGGTACCCCAACTCTGCTTGCCGAAACTGGAAGTTATTTATTTTTTAATGGCCCTTGAAAGTCATGAACACATCAGCTAGCAAAAGAAGTAACAAGAGTGATTCTTGCTGCTATTACCGCTAAAAAAGAAAAAAATCAAGACTTAGAACACCCTTTTACTAAACTTGACAAGGTTCAGTAAATTCTTACCGTCAAACTGATGGATTATTATTTATAAATCAAGTTTGATGAGATGATCACTGGTTACAGTGGTTCAACTTTTAAGTTAAGGGAAAAACTTTTACTTTGTAGATAATATAAAATAAAAACTTTAAAAAAACTAAAAAATAAAAAAAGTTTTAAAAACTGCTAACAAGTTAATGTGTGTTTGTGTAAGCTGCTTGTAGGAGGCTGTCAGGACAGGTGGGCTATGTGTGCTGCTTTTGTGTGGTAGCTGTCAAATGATCTTTCTTCTTCACCTGTAGTTCTGGTTCAAGGTGTGTCTAGAGAAAGACAAGACTGCTATTCTTGCTGGATTAGTGGTCGACATCAGGAGGAGGAAGGCTGGCCGGCCGGCACTGGGCAGCACTGAAGGGCACAGCCCCACGCAGCATGGATTCTGTAAGCTCCCATTTCCTGTCTTCAGTACACAAGCACTTGGCGTAGGTCCGCAGTTGACCTAATTCAGCTATTTTACCAGTGGGGGGCAGGAGATACTTATTTTTAAAACTGTAGTTTAAAAAATCCAAGGGTTGTAATCCCAGCACTGGGGAGGATGAGGCAGCAGTATTGAGTTCCAGGTCAGCCTGGCAGGCAGACACAGAGTGGTCCAGAGGATAATAAGGCTGAAAGATACAGATACATAAAGCAGTTTACTAACACAGACAGATTCCTAAGTGCTTAATAGCCTCCGTCTGTGGAAGACAAAGGAAAAGCTAGTAGTTAAGCAGGGTCGGTGAGGAATGTGGGCTTAATAGAGCCTTCAGACACGGTGGCAACAAATTGAGATTCTGAACTTATTTTAATTCACATAGCAATTTGTACATTATAGCAAAATTTGCGTTATTCAATAATAAGTTACGTATACAGTACATAAACAATACATAAGAATTTGCCAAATACCTTCTGCCTAAATGATATAAAATGAATCTGTTTGTGTTACCACACGGTGCTCATTTCAGCCACTGGACACCAGGTGTGTGTGTCCTTGGTAAGTGGCAGTGTGTGACCTGCTGTCAAGGTGTTAGGGCGGGCACATCTGTGGTGAGACAGCCCTGGAGGAAAAACGGGAAGGAATCTCAGGCAACCCTCAGGGAAAAGTTCAAGGCCTTCCTTGATTTAGGGTAAGAAACTGTTATGTACAAATAGTGTTCTCTGGCCCAGGATTTTAATGACTGCTATTCCTTTTTCCTACACGGTCCAGAAGTGATCAAAGGCAGAAGATTTATACCAGATAAAGCCATATGGATTGCTGGTCTAAAATTCAAGGCAGGTTAGTTGACTTAATTCTTTGGTGCTGGTGACTATTAGTTTGTAAAGTCCAGTAGTCAGGTGCTGGGAGATGTGACTGGGAAGCAGGAGGGACCCTGATGCTCCTCTGTTGTCTGGGCTGGTGCTCACCCTTGCTCTGCTGCAAGCCGCTGGCTTGGCCTTGGCCGCCAGTGGTGGTCACATCAGGCCTGGTGGGAGGGACATGGATGTACTGTACCTGAGGGGGGCCAGGCACAGCATTGAGATTACCAGACCTGTCAGCCACGGGGACCTGCTCTAGTAAAAAGAAAAGGCATTGGCATAGTGTCACTTGGTCCCAGGACCATAGGGGTCTTTTTGTCAGAATGTATTTGAGCTGTGCTAGTAAACTGGACACGTTTAGAGAGGAAGCCATCTGGGTAGGCAACCTAGAGTTCACTGTCACGGTGAGTGGGGTCAGAGCTGCTGTGTGTGCGGGGCCTGTGCACCTCTGGCACTGTCTGAGCCAAAGTAACTTTTGCTTCATTATTTCCTGTGCAGACAGGAGAAAACATAGACAACTCTCTCATCAAGATTGTCCTCTCTGATTACTTTTGTCTTTCAAAATAATCCAGAATATTCTGACTGACTTGTTTCACTTTTTGTTTTTTGAGACAGGGTCTCACTATGTAGCCCAGGCTGACCTTGAACTCGTGGTGATTCTCTTGCCTCAGCCTTCCGAGTGCTGGGATTTCAGGTGTGTGCCACCATGCCAGCACTCACTAACATTTATTTTCTAGAGAAACCTGCTTGTAGAAGATAAAGACAGGTATCCTCAGACCTGGACGGCAAACCTGGATCAGTGTTGAGTGTGCTGTATGTTTCAAAAGAACACTGGAGTGTCTTCAGAGTGGCACAGAGATGGCTCTTTAAGCCCTGTTTCCCCCCCCACCCCCCGTGGTCCTTTGAGAACAGGGTCTTACTGTGTAGTACAAACTGGCCTTGAACTCACTATGTAGCTCTGGCTGAGCTCAAACTGGAGGAAATCCTATCTTAGCCTCCTGAGTGCTAGTAGTATCACAGGGATGCACCACCACACCTGACCTAGAGCCCTCTTAAAGATCAGCAATTTGTCAAAGCACAAGCCTGACCTCCTGGCATACAAGACAGTAATCGGAGGGTTGCATGCCTTTGCTGAGGCTGTAGGTTCACTCATTTGTGAGCAGTGCAAGCTCAGCTCTGTCGTACTCACCTAGGATCCACTGTGGTGATGCTGGTGGCTATATTGAATGGTTCTGTTGGCATCCGGGCATAGCTGACTACTGTCACTGCCTGCCCTGTCCCTGGGCCAGGCCCCATGAATCGTATCATTTTGAAAGGCAAAGATGGAGATTTGGCATCAGCCCCTGGCTGGACAGGGCCATGTATGCAGACCATGGGCTCTTACTTTCTCCTGGGCTGCGGTACCAGGGATTCCTGGCTTCCACTTCGGCTTAAAAAGGCAAAACCCCACTTGGTGGGATAATTTAATAAGCCATAGACACACATGAGAGCTCCCCAGAAAGGGCCCAGGAGCCTTCTTCCTGTTTTGCCTGCGTCTCCCCACTCCCCAGCAGTGTGCGCACTCTGTGAGGCTGCTGTGAACCAGGGTCCAGTTTTTTATTCTTAAGGCACCAGGATAGAACTGTTCTTGCCAACCCCTCCCCCCACGTTGGTAAGTGCCTGAATTTCCCAGAAAGGACAACATGTCTCACTTGTTCAGGAAGGACAGTGGCTGCTCAGCAGCAGGCGACTGTCCCACAGATGGACAAGGGTGCCAAGCACAGTGGCTCGGACCATGAGTGAGTCAGGCAGGGTTTGCATAGTGGCCCCTGGCTGCAAAACAGGCATGGATGGGTACAACTTGAAACAGTGCAACAAAGTAAGCAATGGTTTGGTCTTGAAACCTGAATCCTTTAAAAAGTTAATCTGAGGTAAAATGTTTAAAATCATTTTTGACCTTCAGCTTGCCCTAGTACAAGAGCTTTTGTCCTATAGCTGAGCGAAGCAGGATTAGCGTGGCCACTGTGGTGTGGACCTGCCATGGGACTGACGCTCCATTGGGGACCACGTGAGGGTCCAGGGCGGCTTAGTGTTCTGGGCTTCCTGATGACACCCTCCCCCACTAGGAAGTCTGTCATCAGCTGTGACAGTGTCAGCGACAGAGCGAGTTTCTACTGGCAGCTCCGGCCATCACCCCGCCTCTTCTGAGAGTGATGGGGACTGGGATGAGGGCCCAGGGCAAGAGCTGGCAACATCTGCAGACAGAAACCACTTGTGTAAACAAAGAGGAAGCCGAGGACGCGCTAAACTTACAGGAGGCCCTTTAACAGGCCTAACGGAAGGGTCACGTCCAACTGGAAAGAGCAGTTGAGTGTCCCTTGAATCTCTCTCTAGGAGGAAGGAAAGATCATTACATTCACAAGTTCACGTCTTCGCTTGTGCTCCTCGGGGGCTCGGCCCACTGCCGTCAGAGGGGTGTGTACTGGTTGTCTATGGCCCGCAGGTGACTCCGGGAGGACGAGTCCATTTCATAATCTGAGTCCTGGGCTCGATCCCCAGGCTCAGGATCCAGGTGCCGCAGACTGCTGGCCAGTTCCTCAGGCGAAGGCACCAGGTGGAAGATCTGCTCGGTGGGGGACCAGTGGCCTGGGAGGTCCTCAGGGCCAAGCCCCTGAGGACAGCTGGAAGAGCTGAGGTGGGCAAGGCCCAGCTCTGAGTCCCAGCGAGGGAGGGAGCAAGGGAAGGGGACAGTGTTGCAGGAACCTAGGACAAGTGACCGAGAGACCTCATGTCAGTCTCAGTAGCAGCACTGGCAGGACACAAAGCCACATCTCTGTGTGGATTGGTCCAAAGCAAGCTTTCACCCTCCATGTGGCTCCCTGGGCCAGCCACCCGTTAGCAAAAGGCCTGGGTGTCACACCTGGTGGCTGGGAGACAACCACATAGCTGGAGAGCCGGACGTCACAGGCAGCCCCACACTCGAGAGGGATGGGTGAGCGCTGGAAGTGGTGCAGCATGTCCACGACCGAGGGGAAGTGCAGGTGCTGCACGCGGCACTGGCCCCGCTCCGTCAGTGATAGGCGCAGGTGCTGCAGGAGGGGAAGGTAATGCACTGTCCCCAGGCCCAACTCCCGGGGAGTAGCGGCACAGCCCCACCACCCTGCCCATACCTTGGCTCTGCCCTGGAAGTTGAAGGTGAGCACGTACTCCCCACGCCTGGACTCGCTCTGCCGCACCAGGAACACGCCGTGTGCATCAGGACCCTGTAGCTGTACTAGCTGGGCTGCCTTCACCCTGGAGATGGGGCCATGGAACCAGGGGTAGCAGAACAGGAAGTGATCTGTTTTCTGGCAGGTGGGGTCTGGCCATCCCCCAGGAGAAGCACCTGCTAGAAGAGAAGGTGACCCCATATAGGTGCTGCACAGCCGGGGTAGGTAGAGCACACAGCCTGGCCCCAGCTCACCTTGGTTCAGGGAGTCTGTGCTTCCTCCTGGCGAGCTGGATGTGCTGGGCTCTAGGGCGGAGGAACAGTGCACTTCTGGATCTGCGCTCTCGGTCCTGTGGGAGGAAGCAGGGTCTGAGGACCTGGGCAGGGATGGGAAGCCAAATGGGGCGGCACGGGGCAGGCCTCACCCTCGGCCAGTGCACTCCCAGAGCTCGGCCATCCATGAATTCAGCTGCTGCTCGTCTCCCACCTCAAAGATGATGTCTGTCCTATTCTTTACCTGGCAGTCAGGAAGGGGACAACTGTGTGAGGCTGAGGAGTGTCTCTGCCCCACCCTCAGCTATGAGGATCTTGTAATTTACCTTCAGCACAAAGGTATAGAGGTTGTCGGGCATCTCCAGGCGCGTGCACCGCCGGACCTCCTGGATGCTGGAGCAGACTGCCTGCAGCTTGGGCTTTGAACTCTAGGAAACAGAGAAGGGTACCCCAGGCTTCTCATAGTTTGCCCCTGATCCCCAAGTGCTGTTGTGGCTGAGAGCAAGTGGGGGCCCTGCACACAGCGTGCCTTCCCCTTGGGTCCTGACCACCATGGAAGCCCAAGGAACCTGTGCCAATGGCCACATTCCAGCTCTTACTGAGTTTGCTTCCCTGTAGCCGCTTCCACGTGATCTGCCACACACCCCAAGTTAGCACAGCACCACATCCTCCCAACCCTGCAGTGTTCACACAGGGCTGCATTCATGTGTGCCATCTTCCTGTTCCTGACAGGCTGGGGCTGGCACAGGGGGAGTCTGTGCACAAGCAGGAAGCTCCAGGGCACCTTAGAACGAAGAAGCCAGCCTCCTGTGAGTGCAAGGTGGGGGATGGACACAGCCCGCTAACTGGGCTCCTCTCCCTTGGGATCATGTAGACTGTGCAGAGCACCGTGGGTATTTCTACAGCCAGCAGAGCCTGGCTCTAAGCTTGTTATCTCTTGTCCCTTTGGAGGATTTCTACAACTCGATCCCACCCTCAGCTCAGGCTTTGGGCCTCCAGTCCTGCCTGCAGGACAGAGGTGACAAGCTAGAGCCCCTCACTGCTTCTCAGGTCTGTGTCCCTTTAGCCATCCTCTAGAAGGTTGGAACTTGCTCGCTTCCTGTGAGTCAAGGGGCCACGGCCCTGTGGGCCCACCACCTCAGTGCCCTGGCACTTTCCAGGGCTGTGCCCACTCTACCCGAACTCAGAGCTCCCCCTCCAGCACAGAGGCTTGGTGAAGAGAGGGCCTGCCCCCAGAGGACTAAAAGGAAAGCTGTCTTGGGAAGTGGTGGCTAGACAGACAGGCACACGACTCTCACCAAGAAGCAGGCTTGCTGATGTTCCCTGCGTCTAGGAAATGGGTGAAAAGGTGGGCGTGGCAGCATCTGATCCACACAGCAGCCCGAGGCCTGGCACAGAAAACCCTCTGCCGAGGAATGACAGCAAGCCTGTCACAGTAGCCTTATCGCACTGCTGTGCCACCTAGACTGCCAGGCAGGGATTCATGAAGCCTCGAAATTTACACTCCTAGCACAACAGCCACCTGGCAGCCTCTGCCTCACAGGTCTGGCTCTGCCAACAACTGCCTTGTGGCCTTGGGCACAGCTTCCTTGCAGTAACGGCCAGCAGGCAGGTGTAGACCCAGGAAAAATAGACAGTCCCAGCCCCTTTTGGGTAGCTGAGTGGCTACTACCTTGATGGACAGATGAACACATTACAGGAAATATTTGATCCAGCTGCTGGTATGAAAAAGCCAACCTAGTTGGCATAATAGTGCGTACCTATAATCCGAGCACTTGGGAGACTGGCCAGGATGATCTGTGTAGGTTGTAGACCAGCCTTAGCTACACAGTTTAGTATATGTGCTGCAGAAGAGAGCACTCACTACATAGTTTAAGGCCTCCTGATCTACACAGCAAAATCTTGTCTTTAAAAAAAACCCACACAAAACAAACAGCCAACTTTTAAAAACATGCCTTGTTCTAAAACAGAGGTAGGTTATAGAAATACACAGCACAAGCTGGAAGGGAGTCGACTGCTAAACCAGAGTCCCATTTGTTCTAACTCCGTGAGCTCCCGGCACTAAGGCAAAGCAGGCTTCTCCAAAGAATGGCTGCTGTTGGTGCCCTGCAGCCTAGTACTAGGCTTGAACAGAGAAGCCTGTTGAAGACATGCATCCTCCCCAGGCCTTGTCCTTCCACAGCCCTCATTCCCGTCACAAGGCCGTTCAGAGGGCTGGGGCAAAGGTGGCCTCACAGATCTCCTGAGCCAGGTCCTCAGCCTTCTCTGAAGTGAGGAGCACCAAGAACAGGACCAGGAGAAGTGAGCGTGGAGCCCCACTGCCCAGAGTGGCTTCCAGAGGGTTGGATTCAGAGGCTGGTGACACTTTACAGATACCCCAAGAGGGAGTCACAGGAAGGAGGGACAGAGACAACGAGTAGAATGATCCCAGGAGGACCATTCTGGGTTGGGGGGGGAGCTGACCCTGCCCTGGCCCCTCCAGGTGTGGGAGCACCCAGGAGTCTCCACAGAACCTGCCAGGAGCCCGCAGTGGACCAGTGGTGCAGAAGCCTGGTGCTTCATTCCATTTCACAAATCAAAACAGTGTTGGGCAGCTTCTTGGGGTCCTGATCACAGCACAGGCGCCCTGTGGCACATGGAGCCCCTTAGAAATGAAGCCCACCAGCGTCTGGGTAAGACAGTGGACACTAGACAGCCTTGAACCTGACGTGCTGGTGAGCCACCGGAGACTTGGAGAAGGGTTCACTTCGCACAAGGTGGGGGCCCTGCTCTGGCAGCCTCAGAGGGTGAAGAGGGCGCAACAACAGAAGGAACTGCCATCAGCTGAGCCTTAGCAGATGCTCCAGAGTCCACAATCAATGAATGATGTGCTAGCTGGTGGCCCCCGGGGCTGACAGGCAGGACCTGGGTCTAGGACACAGCTGCAGTGCTCCCTCCCCTGGGATGCTGGACTGTATGGCCTAAGAAGTGATCAGTGGCCATTGCTCATTTCTGGGCTCCAGGGCTGTGGAACTTGGTCTTCCATGTGTGGCACCCCAGCATGAGCCCAGAGCCTGACTCTGGTGCCCAGCATCCTGGGAACTCGGGCCAAAGAATGGGCAGCAAAGGGCTGCTGCTCAGGTTTGGGGCCCAAACACCCTCAGCAGCACTCCTGGGAGCCTCAGGGTGCAAGCAGGAAGTGGCGATGGGGCAGTCACTGGCCAATTTCACCCCCTGTGGGTCACCCTTCCTAACTGAACACATCTGTAGTGAGGAAGCCTGCCTGCATTTCCTCCTCCAACAACTGAGTCATGGGCAGTGTGATTCCTGTCCCCCTTCAGCTTATCAGTCTGACCATAGTTTCCTGATGACGCAGTGCCTCTACCCCCAGGCAGGTGCCACGCCTTGTTCCTGGCCAGGTCAGTCTCGGATGCCCTGTGGCTGGGGTAGGGTGATAGGGACGGGGGTTCTCCCCCTTGGTCTCTGGCTGCTTTCATAGCAAGCACAGGCACTGAGTCCTCCCCAGAGCTGACAGGCCTGGCCCGAGCAGCTCCCTCCCAGTTCGGAGGGTGGGGAGGATGGGGTGGGAGAAACTTCCAGGACACTTGATGAAGGCTTCCCTCTTCCCCTTTCCTGACATAGCCGCCCAAGCCCAGAGGTAGTCCTCCTGGTGGCAGTATCCACTTTACACTGCAGGACCAGGTGTTAGACCCTGCAAGGAGTCACCTGACCAAGGGGGTCCTGGGCGCTGGAGTAAGGAGGGACAGGCAGAGGTCAGGACTTGTCTAAAGCCCCACCTGCCTGAGCACCTCTCCACCCCACCAGGGCCTCTGCTGCTCAGAACCACAATGGCAGCCCCCCCCCCCAAGGTGATGGCAGACCAACCTGTGGAGGGAAGCCCGCAGTGTCACTCTTCCGGTGTGTGGCCCAGTGGCCTCACTGCTCACCTGGGGACTCCAGCCCTGCTGGCCACAGGCCCCTTCTGGAAGATGCACTACACGGGCCTGAGCGGCTCCTCCGCGGCCGTGCCCAGAGGGCAGGCACCTGCTCACCACTGGCCTCAGCTACACTGCAGGTACAACCCCTCCAACACCAGCCCTTGTGCCGCTGGGCTTTGTTTCCACGGCAACCACGCCATGCCTCTACCACTGCAGGCCCCCAGCACCAGGCTGGGCTCAGCCCACGGCCACAGCCGGTGTCTATCAGGCCCTGAGCAGGAGCGCCTGCGGGTGGTGGACAGTGGCATGGTGGGAGTCAGTGCAGGATGCCCCCACCCCAGCCCCACAGGGCAGGAGCAGCTGGGGAAGCCCCAGCTCTGCCTTGGTGCCAAGGAGGTGAAAAGAGCTGCGGTTAGAAACAAGAAGGCCTTTGTCACCAGAAAGGCCTGGGCTAGGGACTGTACCGGGGAGGGGGCTTGTCACAAACAGAAGCCCCAGGTGGTGGCCACTGCTGCCTTCGAAGAATGATGATTCAAAAGAAAAGGTGAAACAGCCACTGGGGCTGTGAGGTTGGGGAAGCTCCTGGCCACCTCACACAAGTAGTTACCCGGGTGTGTGTGGGTATCTTTCTAAGCAGAAAGAACAAATGAGACTAAGGATCATTGCCTAGACTTCACTACCTGAAACTTTAAACACCTCTAGGTCAGGGACTTGGACAAAACAGTTTTAAAAAAATTTAAAAAGCAAACTAGAACAATCCATAGCACATAACAAACACTGGCAAATAAAAGGCCAGACAGTACAGTGCGTGCCTCGGAAGTCACAATAGCACATATGACCAAGAAGTGGCACTGGAACCCCTGGGGACCGGAAGTAAATTAGTGTCAGGGACTGTGCTCACAAGTACAGGAATTGTGTAATGCAGGGATTATATCTCAACTTTTAACAAGAAATGGCACGTCACACCGGGTGGATGTGTGTGTTTGACTAGGGACTCAACCTAGGATCTTGTCACACCGAGCTATATCCCCAGTACTTCTCATTGTGTCTCAGTATGCTGCCCAGAATGGGCTTGAATTTATAGTTCCCTGCCTCAGCCTACCAAAGTGCTGCGACTATAGGTTTGCGCACTATGCCATGGTGATAATCACTTTTTAAGAAAATTTTTTGAAGGACAAGGTCTCGTTTTTGTAGTTCAGCCTGGTCCTGAGCTCAGCCCTGAATTCTCAGCAATCCTCCTGCCTCTGGCTCCCAAGTGCTGGGATTATATCACACCCAGCACTGTGGTGTGTGGTTCTGACTGCTGGTGGGTGTGAGTCTACACCCATGGCATTGTTGTATGTGGTTATCAGGGATTGAACCGGGGCCCTTGCACTGGCAAGGCAGGTGCCAGAACCACTGAGCTAAATTCCCAGCCCTTTAAGGTTTTTTTTTGAGGCAGGGTGTCACTTTATAGGTCAGGCTCGCCTTGAGCTTGTCATGTAGCCAAGGTCAGCCTCAAACTCACAGCCATCCTCCTGCCTCTGTCTCCCAAGTCCTGGGATTACAGGTGTGAGCCACCACACCCAGTAATATAGTGTATGGTTACCAGGGATGGAACTCAGGACCTCGTGCTTGCCAGGCAGATGCCTGAACCACTGAGCTAAATCCCTAGCCTGATAACCAATTTTTTACCCAGAAGTTTGCAAAGTTTTTCTTTTGGTAGAGGGGGCCTGTGAGATAGGGTCTCACTGTATAGCTCAGACTGGTACAGAACTATGTGACCCAGGCTGGCCTTGAACCTCTGGTGATCCTACCTCAGCCCTGCGGGATTACAGGTGTGCAACACCACACTTAGCAGCAAAGTTTTAAAAATACTCAGTGCTAGCAGTACTGGTTATGAGAAGATAAATGGGTACAGGCTCTCTAGAAGCTACTTGGAAGGGAGGGGCACAGCAGAAAGCTAGTTACAGCTGAGAGTGTAGTGGTAGGCTTTGCACACAAGGCCCTGGGTCTGAGCTGCTGGGCAGAGGCCTTAAAAATACAAGAAAAGATGCCCCATATCATGGCCACCAAGAAGAGCCACTCAAAGCCACCTCCCAGAATGGCCAGGAGGTGGGTCAGCCAGAGCCTCACGCACGTGTGGAACTACAAAACTGTGCTGCAGTTTCGGAAAACAGTTTGGCAACAGCTCAGAAATAATCACTCACTCCTGAACACAGAAGAGATGCAAGATAAGTGAGAACACATGTCCACTTACACATGGAGGCAAAGCAGCGTTACAATAGCAAGGAATGGCACCACTCACTGCCCGCCAGCTGACGAAAGCCAGTGAGTCCAGGGACTGGAATATTGCTTGGCCAAAAATAGGAAAAGTTGACGCATGACCTGGGACCAGATGAGCCTCAGAGAACGTCAAGCTAAGGGAAGTGAGCCAGACGTGAAGGACTACATGTTGTGTGATTCCACAAAATACCAAAACAGACACCCTGAGCTGGGAGCAGGGCAGTCACCAGGGGCTGAGAGAAGGATGAGGAGGCACTACTCGCGGGCTTCCAGAGACGCTGAAGATGGTCTCACATGACCTCGGGGGTGACCTTGCTGCTCCACATACATGCGAGTAGATCACATAAGTGCCCTTCCAACACAGCTTTGGGATGGAGGCCAGGCCCCCATCACAGCTGCTCCTACAACCAGGGTCCAGCACGCCCCTTCTAGGAATTCTCCCTCGGGAAATAATCAGGTAGAAGATATTTGTCACCGTCTCTCTACACTAGCAAAACATAAGAAATGGATCAAGACAGTAAGGAAATAAAAATCCAGAAGTGATGGCCCACATCTGTAGTCCCAGCCCTTGGTGAGCTGGGGCGGAAGAGCATGTATTGCCAGTCTGGACTACACAGGGAAATCGTGTCTCGGAAGAATTAATAGGGCTGGGGTTTAGCTCAGTGGTGTCAGAGCAGCCTAGCAAGCACCAGGCCCGAGTTTGATCCCTGGTACACCCCCCCACACACACACACACACACAAAATAAAAAGGGACAAGATACACCTATTAGGGACTGTTTGTACCAGTAGATCACTGTATAGCTAAAAACACATTCTTGAAAACTAGGACCATAGAAAAAGATTCACAATCATGAAGGCAAGGCTCACAAGGACTGGAGCTTTCCTCCCACAATTCCCAGCAGCAGTAAGCAAGGGCCTGGAAGGCCATAGGGTCTCTAGACAGCTGCAAGAATAGGAGCAAATAGGACAGACAGGTACAGACCCGTAATCCCACCCTTCCGGAGGTGGAGGCAGAAGGGTCAAAAGTTCAAGACTAGGCTGGGCAATATAGCAAGGTCCTGTCTCAAAAAACAAAAGGGGCTGGGGACTCAGTGCAGTGGGGGAGCACTTGCCTGGTTACATAAGACCCTGGCTTCCATCTGGGCACCGCAGTAAGAAAGATGAGCAGACCCCGAAGGAGCTGCAGCTTGTGGGCGGAGAGGAGTTACAGACAAAAGACCACTGCTGGGTGCCTCGGTAAGGTGAGGCTATGTGTAGTTGTTGGATGTTTATTTTCTTGCTTTGTAGTTCAGGCTGGCCCTTAACTCACTGTGTAAGCCAAGCCAGGCCAGCCTCACTTGAACCTGCGGCAATCCTCCTGCTTCAGCCTCATGAGTGGTGGGATTACAGGCGTGAGCCATCACACCCAGTGTAATTTCTTTTTTAATACATAATTTCTGCCTTGAGCTCTTTGGAAATTTAAAACCTGAACACACTAAGAAGTCAGACACGAAGGCTGCTGTACGTTACAGAGGGTTTCCTAGATTACCACAGCTTTCAGACAGACTGGTCCTCAGGGCTCCCTTGAGAGCCAAATTACAGGGCCCTGTGTGTTGGCTGTCTCCCAGCCTGCAGTACAGGCACCTGTGGGCCAGGAGAGGGGTGCTGACCCCAGGCCAGCTGGCCTCTGAGCTCCCCCCAGGTGAGCACGGTGCCCTGGTTCCCGGGTAGGCAGCTCAGGGAGACAGGAACCAGGGCTGTGGCCTGCTGTCTGGGGAGGAAGCCCCCTCCCCCGCCGCACTCCATTTCCTCTCCCTCCACAGTCCAGTGGGCGGGGGATTTCCACAGCCCTGCCCGCCAGTGGTGCCCAGTCCTGCTGTTGCCTGTCAGGGGCCTGGACCTGGTGCTGTCCATGTGAGGAGCCCCAGGGGTGGGAGCCCGTCCTGACAGCCCACTCCCAGCCTGTTGGCCACTCAAAACAACTCCACAAGGCAGGCTCAGGCACCCTACTTTCTATAGTAAGAAACAGGCTCAGAGGCCAAACTCAGCCCGGAGTCACAGCAAGGTCTGAACTCAGACCACTTCACCTGCCCTTCCACTGTCCCCACAGTTCCCGGACCAACCCCAGCCTCAGCCCACAGCCCTGACTCCAGGACGGCCTCGTCTCAACACCCAGCCCGCAAAGGCACAAACAAGACTAACTTTAGAGGCCTTGGAGCAGGAGCAGGAGCAGGAGCAGGAGCAGGCGGGGACCAGGGCCCCCAGGCATCAGAGTGGGCGATAACAGCACCTCCCCACTGGGGAACTTTCCAGGCTGTGGATTCATAGAATTTGAGCAGAAAGGAAGCGCACCGATACCATCTGCTGCGGTCTCAGCGCGGTCAGGGTTTCTTCTAAGCAGCAAAGCATTTTTTCAAAAGTAGTTTTACCCAGAACCCCAATAAAGGGGCCAATGGGGCAGCTCTGTGTGTGTTGGGGACCCCCGTCTTCTCCTACCAGGCCTAGATTTTCCAGATCAAGCCTGTGGTTGCCCGCTTCACGGCTCAGAGCAGGGCAGCATTGCCCGCACTCCACTGAAGCCCAGGGCACAGTGAGGTGGAACCAGGGAGCCCTGTCTTCCACTGGGGCAAGTGCGTGCTGTTTGCAGGAGTGTTTGTCCTGCCCAGCCCCTGGCACAACATTGCCCGGGCACCCCCACACAGGACTCCTGTTCCGGCTCCTCCGTCGCCCAGCTGTGTGGCAGCTTCAGGCATGCATTTTTCTCTATTTAGGCCTCTGTGGCCTCCACTGTGGGACGGCTTCATAACTGTCCCCTCACAGGGTTTGTGTCAAATGCCTGCCTGTGACATGGACAATAAGGGCAAGGAGGGGGGCAACTTGGCTGCGAGACCCCCGGCCCAGATGACAGTGGGGCCTGCGTGAGGAAACCAAGCAGAGTGGGCAAAGCACCCTCCCCAAGGGCCACGGTGTGCGGGGCAGCACTGACACCCGGGCCTGTGCGCCCACAGGAGGCCGCACCCCGCCTGGCCGCTTCCTGCCCGCCGCGCCTGGGCTCCTGCTCCCACCTCAGAGGAAACCGCCAGGCCCCGGCGGACATCCTTGCTCTCTGCTTCCTCTTTCCCACAGGCCCATTTCGGGTGGCAGGGGCTCCTGGGCCCCTCCCGAGCCTCAGTTTCCTCGTCTGTGCAGGAGAGGCAGCTGGCTGGCCCAGCCTACGGTTGTGTTCATTCCAGAGAGGGTCACTGGCCTGGGGCTCTACTTGCCCAGCACTGTCCCCCTGGACACCAGGAAGGAGCACTGAGGCCCAGTCCGCTGACCAAGGAGCAGAGGGGCAGCTCTGAGCACAGTGCCTGGCCTCGAAGCCCAGCCAAACCTTCCCCCTGCTGCCGGGCTGGGCACTGGAGGCCAGACGGGCCATCCTCCAGAGCCTCAGTGTCCCAACTGGTAGGACAGTGACCTGGACAGTAGACACAGAACAGCCAAACAGATGTGCCAGCAAGGAAGGACCTGGGCAAAACCACACCGAAGACGATCACAGCAGTGGCAGGTCCTGCGGAGGGCATGAGCACTGCCCGGGCTCTGTCCCTCATCCACTCACCAGCTGTGTGAAGGGGGGAGGGTTGCTGACCTTTCTCAGCCTGAGTGTCCCCCTCTGTGAGACGGGCATGTCACAGCAGCTACCTCAGGACAAGCAGGCCTGCGGTGGTGTCTGCTTAGAGGCTCACATTCCCGCAGCAGCGTACAGTGCACGGGGAGACCAGGCTTCCCCAGGCCGCCCAGGGCCTTTCAGGGCAAGAACTGGCCACTCTGTCTCCCCAGGCAGGTGCAAGGCCACAGGTGGCTCCAGAAGTTCTAGCCCACCGTCCCTGCCAGGCAGCTGTGGGCTAAGTCCTCTGGTTGTTCCCAGGACTTCAAAGCCCCACCACCCTTCCAGTCCCATCCGTCCCCTCCTGCTGGCTGCCCCCCGGTGCCTGGTGTGTATGTACCTCAGGCCCTGCACCATAGAAGTCCTGAAGTCTACACTTCCTGCAGAGGCGCCTCCAAGGCTCTCTCCATGGAGAGAAACCAGGAAACCACGGCTCCGTCTCCTGACCTTGGGACAGTGCAGTGTCTCCTCCGGCCTCCTCTACCTGTAGCAGACTATGGCCTCCCTTTGCACGCCCACAGTGATGGGATTCCTCCCCCTGCAGCCCTTACGGGGGCCCTTGAGGGTCACTCCTAGCGTACAGAGGAGCAGGCTGAGACTCCCAGAGGGGACAGGCAGAGTCACTGCAGCTCATGAAGGTGACTGGCTCCAGGGAAGGATGGCCAGGCCCGTGGGCCACCCGGCCTACACTTGTGGGAGTCTGTCTGGTTCAGCCTGAGGGGCGCGGGGTGACAGCCCTCTGGCCAATGCTGCGCTCCGAGGCTCTTCCCACTCTAAGCCACGGTGCCTCCTCCTGGCTGGTGGCGCAATGGCACCTGTTCCCTGTGTGCAGGGCTCCTAAGGTGACAGTTCAGATGGGAATCCAAAGTGCCAGGCCTTCCCACGGGCAAGGTGAATAGGCCACAGGCAGGTGCACACAGGACCTGGGGCCTGAGACCCTCAGCTCAGACAGCAGGCGCTGCGCTTCCAGGGCCAGCCCAAGTGCTGTCCACC
Source organism: Petromus typicus (assembly GCA_004026965.1). Taxonomy (NCBI): domain Eukaryota; kingdom Metazoa; phylum Chordata; class Mammalia; order Rodentia; family Petromuridae; genus Petromus; species Petromus typicus. The sequence goes on along the minus strand of PVIR01014437.1, from coordinate 2,341 downwards.
AGCCTCAGGCTAGAAACTCTGGGAGACCCAACGGCGTGACCCACTGTGCAACTGTGAGCCTGAGACAGAGGCCTGTGTGGCCCGGGCCACACCCATGGACAGAGGCACCCCCAAAGCATTGCAACAAGATGAGGGCCAGGTGCTGGTGTGGCTCCAGGCCGAGCTACAACCATTTCCAAGTTCCGGAGGCGCGGCGCAGAGAGGGAAGGCGAGACTGGGAAAGCAGTGCAGAGCTGTGGGCACTGTTTGTCCTGCATCCTGGGCCCGTCCACTGCCAACACTAGCTTCCCTGAAAGCCACTGTAAGCACAAGTTGTGTTTCAAAGTGGAGTTTTACAGGCACAAGGGCCCACAGCGTCACACAGATAAGACATCTGAAGCTATCTGTGCCATTTACCAACAATGAGGAAGCAGCTTTTGTCTGCATATGGAGCTTTCTACCACTTCATGGGCTTGGAATCGGTGCTCAGTCCTCAGGGTACCCCCTTCTCGGGCTTCCTCCTCCCCATGACCTTTTCCTTGTTCTACATGCTGAATAAACTGGATGTAGTGGGACACACCTATAATCCCAACACTCAGGAGGTTGAGGCAGGAGGACCTGCCTTTTGAACTACATAATGAGACTCTCAACAACAAAAACAGCACATTGAACATTTCACATCAAGGACCGGATCTAACCCCTCAGTCTGTGAGACTCATGTGGAATGGTGGCCACAGGACAGAATGCTGGCCTGACAGTTCCAAATACTGTCTCAAGGCACAGCCCACAATAGAGCCCACTCAAGATGGACGTGGCTCTACAGTCCAGCAGGCCAAGATGGTCACAGTAAGGGGCAGCACAGGTGGAAAGGAGCACTGCAGCCCCACCACCTCCTGCAGAACACAAAGCCAACTAAGGTGCCTCCCAGTCCAAGGTCTCCAGCAGCCCAGAGCAGTGTCACCCTGGCACAGTGTCACCCAGGCAAAGATGCCAGAAGCAGGACACACACGGCACCACCTATAAAGCGAGGCAGCTGAAACCACATTTCATTAGACTCGAGGACCCTGGGGTACAGAGGCACCCACAGGTGGGAAAGGACATGTGCAGTGCCAAGAAGTGTCTAGCATCCTGAAAACCTTTCCCACAAGGAGAGGCGGAACTGGGACAGCAGGCACTTCACCGAAGAGTGAACCCCATCTGGTAAGCAGGGACACTTGTCAGGGAGTGCAAAGTCAGGCCACACTGAGACACCGCGCACCCCACGGGGGGAGGCATTCACCTAGCCCCGATTCTACTGAGTGTGTGCAACCTGGGGGCTCTGAGCTGCCACCGGGCCATAAAAAGGGGAGGCCACTTTGCAAATCATCTGGCTGTCTCTTATAAAGTCAAACACAGTTTACCATATGATCTAGCAACACCACTCCTGGGAACACAACCAGGAGAAATGATGACGTGTCCCCACGAAGTCCTACATATAAACTTCATGTCCCAAGGAGACCCAGAACAGTGACACACACCTGCCATCCCAACTACATAGGCGGCCATGGCAAGAGCATCTCAAGTTCAAGGCCAGCTTGTGCACCTGAGACCTTAGCTCGGAATAAAATTAAAAAGGGCTGGGGCTTTTAGCTCCGTGGCGGAGCACTTGCCTAGCATGTGCAGAGTTCTAGGCTCCATCTCCAGCTGGGCAAAAAAACAAAACAAGAAACCCAACAGGGACTGACATTTCAGGACACAGAAGAACATGTGAATCGCTAACATACTAAAGGAGCCAGATAGAAAGGCCACAGGCTTTGCGACCCATTTGCATGGTGATGAGAAACACCTGACCTGTGTGACAGCAGTCAGGGTATATGTGGGGTACGGTGCTGACCTGGGAGGCACGGGGAGCCCTCAGATACTGGGTCACATGGGTGCACTCACACAGGAAGCCAGTTAGAGCTTCAGCAGATGCACAGGACACTGTGTTAAAGTTTAACAAGGTCACTGGACACAAGGGCACAGGGGTGGGCCCCACCCCGTGGCACACCCCCCCCCCCCCCCCCCCCGCGGACTTCAGCTATAGCTTGGTTTGTATCCACCCGCTCAGCTGCGCTGTCCTTCAGCTGCCGGCGGACCCAGCCTGGCCCCAGACAGCGCGCTCAGACACCTGTCTCTCACTCGCCCTCCAGCCAGGGCCTGACCCAACGGGACCGCACACCTGAGCCGGGGTGCAGCTCAGTGTGCAGAGAGTCACCTGCAGCCTCCGCTGCACAACAGGCATTATGCTGGCTGCCAAGAAAAGGACAAAGAACTTTTGTGTGTGGTACAAGGGACCAAATCCCCAAGAGCCATGACCCCAGCCCTTTTTTTTTTTTTTTTT
>PVIR01014436.1:0-40258 GCA_004026965.1 Petromus typicus | reverse complement strand
CAACATCATTAGTCATTCGAGAGATGCAGATGAAAACAACATTGAGATTTCATCTCACTCCACATAGAATGGCTGCCATTTCAGAATCAGCCAACGGCAAATGTTGGCGAGGCTGCGGAGAAGAAGGAACCCTTCTTCACTGTTGGTGGGACTGTAGACTCGTACAACCCCTGTGGAGATCAGTTTGGAGAATCCTCAAAAAGCTAGGATTGATGGTCCCATTTGACCCGGCCATTGCCCTGCTAGGTATATACACAAAAGAATTAAAAGACTCTTATCACAGTGACATTGTGCACCCATGTTTATAGCAGCTCAGTTTGTGATTGCTACATGTTGGAAACAACCCAAATGTCCATCAACTGGAGACTGGATAAAAAAGCTGTGGTTCTTCTACAGAATGGAGTACTACTCTGCCATAAAAAATGATAAGTTTGAATCATTTCTACTTAAATGGACATACCTTGAGGATATCCTCATAAGTGAAATAAATAGGTCACAGATAGGTACAAATTGCATCTTTTCTCTGGTATGAGAAAATAAAGATGTAAATGAGTTCTAGAATTGTTTGTTATATATTGTGAAATAGAAAATACTCAAAGTGTAATGGGATGAAGGGGAAAAATAATGAGATTATAACAAAAAAGAAAGGAAATAAATTGTATGTACATAGGGGGTGGTAGGATAGGTAGGGGTATAAGAAAAAATGAGAATTAAGCTGTGTCTTGTACTGGTACAAATACCCATTGTGAAATGCATTATGATGTGTATATGTAATGTACCAATAAAGATTTCAATTAAAAAAAAGACAGAAATGCCATGGTGGGAGGTCCAAATGGAGGAAAGCAGTTCGTCACCTGGCAGCCAAGAAACACAGAGAATGGAGGAGCTGGGCAGGGGGAGACACAGTGTTACAAATCATGTCCTGGTGACCCACTGCTTCTGACCAGATCCTACCCACCCCATGGCACATCAGGATTGATCCACTGCAGATGGTAATGCCCACATGATCCAATTACCTTCCAAATGCCCTATCTCTGAACACATGACACTTTGGGGGGATGTTCTGCTTCTAAATCACAGACAGGAGTATGCAAAGCTATTTAGACACACTAATATGATACTGGGACAGTTGCTTGCAGGGCTCAGAGTATTGGTGTACCATGTGTAGTCTAGAACAAAAATATACCATATAGCCAAGGTGGGTATTAGGCCCTATAGTCTAGGTTTGTGCAAGTACCCCAGTGTCTATGATGTTCACACAATGACAATGCCAATCACTACACTTCTTAGAACCCATTCTGTCCTTAAATGCCACCAATACAGCCCATTAGTCATGATAGGTGAGAGCTCCACCCATGAGTTACATGCTCAGTCCTCTACTCAAATTAGAGAGTGGTGCAGGGTCCCTTTGATATCCCAGAGACAGCCCAGAGCCTGCAAGCACATTTAGACTCAATAGTAAAAGTCTTCACTATGTGGAGACTTTTTTTCTAAAGCAATCACTCTTTTTATTTTATAAGTAACTTCATACAGAAGTATAGCATTCACCATTCATTTACAAAAATAAGTTTATTCATTTGTCATAAATACTCTACAGTTATTAATAATAAATTCAATTTTCACACCCAAATGTCTTTAAAAAATCTCCAAAGCACTCCTCAGCCTTCAGGGTTCTGCTTCTCAGAGAGGAGTGCAGAGGTGGATTTGTTTCGGATTCTTACTCTTTTTCTTTTTCTTTTCTTTTCAGAAGCAGGTGATTTGGGGTCTTGTGCTTTTTTCTTCTTTTTTCAAACAACTAAGAGGATTGGGCCCACTTATTTTTTTGCGCTTTTTCTGCCTTCTCTGATCAGTATTTTTCATTAAACCCTATTCCTCTTTGAGTTGCTTTATACTTTCTATACTATGTGGACATGTGGGTCCTGAATAAACCTTTCCTCCAGAGTGAAACTGATGCTCTGTACAGCTAAATACAAGGAAAGGCAAAGTCAAATTTCAATAGACAATATATGAGGTTTTTTTTTAAGTTGCTAATATTTGAAAGTATGTCTTGGCCAAGGTGCATAACAACCTAAGTACGTTTTTCATTAGAATACGATAGCAGTTGGAAGCAAGGCTTCAGTTGTGGTAAGGGGTAGCCCTATTAAATCACTCATCTTTGTCTTACCTTTTTCTAAGTATGTAATTTTAAAAAGTGTTAAGGAAAGCATTTGGGTTACAAACAAGATGTAAGGTCACTCTGCAATGCTGTACTAAGAATGACCAGTTGGCATCAAATTACAAGGCTTTTTTCAGAGGCCCTGGATTTTCCCTTCCATCCCTCTTTCTCTCACCCTTCGCTCTGGTAATGATGCAAATGCTCAAATGTCAAGATTGGGTTAAAAGGGGACCCACAAGAATGTTTTAGATGAAATCAGATGTGACCCTTGGAATCAGGAGCATTTTTCTGAGCCTGGTTTTAATTACGGGCCTCAGTCAGCTTCCCTGTACCTGCCCCTGCTGCACTTAGGGCCCCTCTACAACTGTGCACAGCCTGCCTGCCTGGAGCAGGAAGGGTTTATGGCCTCACACTCTATTAAAAAATAAATAAATCAGAAGCCCTCGAGGCCATCACATGTTCAGAAGCAATGAAACTGCAACCTGTTTACCTCTTCTAAGACATTTAAATTCTCAACCCAGTCTCAGCGTTGCAAACTACAACTAAACCTTATTGTGAGTGAATTAAAATTCTTTGGCTCTGATGAATTCTAGTTTATGGCAAATGGCCCATAGCTGAAGTCCAAGACTCATGTTGTGTTTTCTAAGGTCTCATAAAGTTGTCCAGCCCTAATGGAAGGAAAAGATTTTTTTGTCTTAAAAATCTGTAGGTACTTCATGACAAGTTCAAGTTCTTTACATGTAGCAGTCAATTGAACTCCAGGGGCTAGGCCACTTCAAGAGGTAAAGGAAATGAAGTTCATAAATGTGGGAGTCTGGGCCTGGTATTACTAGGGAGAAAATTCTAAGGCACTGTGAAAAAAATATGTGAAAACTAGAATTGGAAGCAAAACAATTGCATAGTCAGTCTAAGGGTTAGAGGGAGAATATGAAAAGATTTAGCACTGGGAAAGAATAGTGCCAAGCATTAACATTCTCTTTTTCAAATAGATGAAATGTTGGAGTTATGGCTAATTGCATAGGTCAATGTGGGTAGGTAATGGTAACTAGTTGTTTGGTCAAACATCTGAATGTTGTTATGAAGTATTTTAAAACAGTCATTAAGTCAATAGACTCTGAGCCATGTAAATGATGCTTCCAATTCAGTAGGTCTCATCCAATCAGTTGAAGACTTTAAGAGAAATGACTGAGATTCTCCCAAGAAAGAAGGAATTTTGCCTTCAGAGTGAAGCTTGTAACTTCAGGACCTGACTCCCTGGCATCTTGATCCTGTTGGCCCATTCTCTAGATCTCACACTCACCACTAGGCCTCATAATTGCACCGGGTAATGTCTGAAATTAAATTTCTTGCTATTCCTATACTTCCTTTTGATTCTGTTTCTCAAGAGTACCTGGACTTATTTGGTTGGTTTGTAAGGAAACAGGAAAGAATATTAATGTGTTGTGGATTCACCAAACCCATATTGACTTCCACTCACTCCTTCAATCTATATAAGAAGCAAGTGCCTCATTTTCCAGATTCCAAGGTTTCATCTTTCTCAAGATCATAAGCAAGCAAGTGGAAGATCCTACTGTCACTCAGGCTTGCTTGCCATCTACATCCATGTCCCTTCTAGGACATCTCATGGCCCTCCTCCAAAGGCTGTTGTGTGTCATTTCAGAAAGCAGAGGAAGGCCTGTGCCTTCTGTATGAAAACATGAAACCTTGGAGACTGAAGCTGGTCTGGAGAAAGAAAAGAGCTGAGGGGGAAAGTCTAAAGCACTCGGAGGCTTCTTGCTTACCAAGGCCAACTCCACCCCAACCCCATTGTCCTTGTATATAGTCTGTTGTATTTTGTTCCTACCTAACATATTGAGGAGTGGTGACATATACTAAACTGATTATACTCAAATAAAAACTTCGATCAGCTTTGTATACATACATCCATAGAACTAGTACCATAATCAAAATAATACACACCCAGCATGCCCCAAAGCCTCCTGGTGGACCTCTGTGATGCCTTCTCCTTCTCATCCTGTCCCTCTGGCAGCAACTTCTGATCTACATTCATGAGCATGCATTTCTGGAATCCTGTATAAATAAGATGTGTATGTGGATCTGACTTCTTTCATATAGAATAATTATTTGCAGGTCCAATATGTTGTTGTTTTGTGTATCAGGCATTCATAATTTTATTTGAGTATTATCCCATTGAATGGATATATATCCACTCATCTGATGGTTAACATTCACGTGGTTTCCAGTTAGAGTGTATCACAACTAAAGCTGCTCTTGAGTACGTATGCCATGTATTTGCATGGTAGCCCATGTAGGGATGGCAGAATACGGCTTGTTTGTACTGTTCAGAAATACAACAACACTTATCTTAGTTACTTTTTTCAGGGCCGACAAAATATCTAACACTCAACATTAAAAGAGGAAAGGTTTATTTCAGCTCAGTTTGTAGAGGATTCAGCCCATAGTTGGCTGGCTCCAAGTCATGGTGGCATGGCCAAGGGGCGTCATTAAGGAGAAACAGTTCATGGTAGGCAGAAGGTGGCAAAGCATCAAGCAGTAAAGCAGTGGGAGCAGCAGAACCAGCAGCAACAAGCCTCTCTCTCCCTTGTGCACCATCCAGGCTACAGCCCTCTGGGTGAATTACACTCATATTCAGCTTGGAGACCAAGCTACCAACACATAAGTCTTTGTGAAGACTTAAACCATATCCAGTATAGCAGTTATATTTTCATTTCCTTTCAGTTTAAAATACCTGATCATTTCCTTTTTGATATTTTTCTCTGACTCAGAAGTGCATTATTTAGTGTCCATTTATTTCACCATTTTTCATATATAATCCCTTCTTACTGATTTCTAATTTAATATTAATATATCCAGGGATAATTTGTATGAATTTAATCCAATGTGTTAGACATTTTTAGTGGACTGACCTACACTCTATTTTGTTAAAGTGCCTGGTATAAACACTCAAAAATGTGAATTTGGTCATTTTTGGGTACTCTTTATATATTAATTGTCAGATTATTCAAGACTTGTATATATTTTAAAATTTTCTGTCAAGTTTTACTATCAATCATTGAAAAGAAAGTGCTTAGAATCTCTTAGCTGTGGATTTATCTAGTTCATCTTTCAGTTCTGCCAATTTTTGGCTCAGATATTAAAAGCCTGTTGTTATTTTCACACACTTGAAACACTTGAGTCTATTTGTAACTTTAAAAATATAGTCTTATGGTCCAACCTCACACCCTCAAACATCAATAGTCCTGAAGTCTTGCCCTATTCTTACACAACTAGGAATAAACAATATTTTCCAAATCAAATTGCTTCAGAAAAGAATAATCAAACACATATTTTAAAGCAGCATGTTTTCCTCTTCTTATGGTCCTTGAAATCTCATCGGAGTAGTAAGACCATGACACTATAGTGAACAATGCAAGGCCATTTGTTATTAATAGCTGGATCAGCTCAGGAAAAAAATTTACAGGGGCTGGAGCCTCCAAGGGAGCTGGAGTTCAAGTAGCACTGAAGCTTGTTTTTGTGCTTTTGTTCTTTCTCCCTCTCTCTCCCTCTCCTTCTCTTTCACTCCCCTCTGTTCCTGACTCTTTTTCCTGCACTTCACATTTGCTTTGTACCCAGGCTAAGCCCGTTCCTTTGTCAGAAGAGGACAGAGAGTTAATTCAAACATGGTCCCTGACCTCAGAGCACATAAAAATTGAAATTGGCTTTGAAGAAGTTAGACTAGAGTTGGGCCATGAAAGACAATAGCTGAAGGACGTATTCTCAATATAATAAAGGAGAGAGTTAATACATTCATAATGTGCTTGTAAAACTTGAAGTTTTTAGGTCTTCTCTTTAATCCTGGTGGATCAAAAAAGCAGAGGCATTTGTTTTGTTTTTACCTATTGTCAAATTAAGTACACTTAAGAAATGAGAGTAAAGAGACTCACTGTAAGGAAATAACCATTTCTGTCACATTACGTATATAAAACCACTCACAGACATTATGGCATTTTTCTAACCTTTCCTCCAGTGTGTTAGCTATAATCATTAAATTTTATATCTGATTCATTCTTGATAGTCTCTCTAGAATATTCTATTTTATATAGTTTGGTCAACCTATTTTTTAAAATAATCTAATTGAAAGATTAAACAATAGTTCATTTTAAAATATCACTATCATTTTATATTTTTAGATTGTTCTAATTTCCCCTCACTAAAACTTCACTACTAATAGATTTTTAAAAATTCAATATTTATGATTTCATTGTTTTACAGGAGAAAAGAACTTTCACACATTATCAAGTCCAACTATCTGAGTTCTCAGAAAAGAAGTGGAGTATGGAGGCAGTTAACTGAGCTATCTCAAGCCAGGCTTCTCCAGCTTTAACATGCATGGCAGTCATCTGAGGATCAATTAAAGTACAGATTATGCTTCAGAAGATCTTGGGTGGAGCCCCATATTCCGCATTACTGGTGTATTTCCAGGTGATGTAGATCATGCTCAAAATATGATTTATTCATCAGGTACATAAGGGCTTTTATCCAACATGTCTGTGCAAAGCCCAAGCATTATAGCCATTCTGCACTGTTTCTTTCCTAGGGTAAAGTTTCAATGGCTAACAAGGACCAATAGGTGGAAATCCTTAGTTTTACTTCATAAGATTCTTAATTAGAATTTTAATTCCACTTAGTTTAAGTACATATTTTCAACCACCCACTGGAGTTATATAAACTCTGTCTGAATTTCCAATTGGTAAAAGGAAAATGGAAATTCAGGGATGAATGGGAGCATCCAGTATCTGCTGACCTTGAAATTCTTTCCAATCCCAAGGTTAAGGTCTTAGAAGTTAATACTGAACAGTGTGAGTGTTTATCTGCATAGCCAGCGCCTCAGCCATTTAAGATTCATGGAGCCATTTTCTGACAGAAGTTGTATTGCCAGGCAGAAAAACCCAATAAAACTGGTGCCGTCTGTTACTAGACTGGGTGGGGCTGAGAGACCCAGGAGATGACCAGAGTTGTCACATAAAATAAAATGCTCTCTCTCTCTCTTTATGAAAAGTAAAGTATCACATGTGAGAATATTTCAGAAATATAATTTGCATTTGAAAAAAGTGTCAGAATTATTTAACACAAGATAGGAAGCAAAAGTAAAAATGTAAATGATTGGGGTCTCCTTACAAAAGGAAGACAGTGTTGCTTCTTAGTGCAAACACATTTCTCTGTGCAGGGTTTTCAAATGATAATGTTCTTCCTGAAACATGTTAAATGCCTGTGCTGTAAATTTCAAATTGTCACCGCATGATGAGCTCCAGCACTCAAGAGCAAGACAGGACTGCTTGCTTTTCATGGAAGCTACATTGAAATTCCTGAAAATTCCCTTGTTAGTTGTTGACAATCGTAAGTTTTTCCAAAACTAGAGCCCCTCCTTAGTGTGTAGAGGTCAGAGAAATGCTTTAGAGGTTCCTACCTTAGTGACTCAGTAAGTGCTTCAGTGTCCTGGGTTTCCATTCCTAGACATGTGTCAGACTTGACCATCTGAGTTGGTCATGTGCAGCTCATCTGGCTACCAGCTTATTATCTACTTCTCCAGGTCAAACCTGGTTCTGCTCCTGCCTTGAATATATTTTTATATTACAGTCTTCTTCTCAAAAGAGCAATAAAGACCCCATGCTGACTCTCAAACAACATGCTCTTACATCAAAACTTATTTATGTTCTTCTGAATAATTCAAAAGTTTAATCCTCCATGCTCACATTCAAGGTTCAAATTTTTGCGGTTGGGTTTTCTTTTGGTTGTTGTTGTTGCTTTTACCATTACTCTATTTTTGGTTTTTGTTGTATTTTTGGGAAAATGAACTGAAGGTCTTCACACTGAATCACATCACCAGTCCTTTTACACATTTTTATTTTGAGACAAGGTCTCACTGTGTCTCAAATTTGCAAAGACTGGGCTCAAATTTATGATCCTTCTACCTCGGAGAGCTGGATTATAGATCTGTGTTACCACAGCTAGACAGATTGGGGCTTTTCTGATATACACTCTACAATGATACTGGATTATTCTTTCTCTAGGATAAATATTCTTCAAAGTACCTAGGTACTCTCTGATATGAAACTTTGATGAAGCCAAGAGGCGCAGTTCCTCACCTCACACTTGAAGTCTGCCGAGAACTGCCTCTGCTATTTGGGTCAGCCTGTCCTTATCCTCTACAGCATAGACTTTGCAACAGAATGTGCCGTTCCCAAAACATGCACACAGAAGACCGTGCTGCACACTTGCCCCAAAGGTTTGGTTCAATAGCAGCTCTGCTTGTCTGAGCTGTGTGTGACCTTGAACTTAACTCGGAGTCTATCTCATTTCTAAAACAAGGGCAGTACTAGTGTCTACCTCCTACAATCAGTGTAAGTTTCCAGTCAGAAATTCCAGTTTCTGTTCAGAATTTTGGGAGCTGGAAAAAGGATTGCTTCCAATCTTAATAGAAGCCGAACAATCTGTAAACTCATGAACTTTCTTTAGTTAACCAAGATCTGAGGCCCTAGAACATTAAACCAGCCTCAAATTTAAGGAAAAACAATGACCTGTGAGGAGAAATAAGACATGAGCTCACTTGGAATACCTGCTGCAAGACGCCAATAAGAATTCAATTAGAAGAGTGAGCTAATAAATAGGGACTGGGGAGAGACAGCATAGATCACCCTGAAGCCACACCCAGGATTTTATACTCATTTGCAGGTTTCTTCTCTATGGACCAATCTTGTTGAAGATTGTAAGAAGGAGTCTTTCCTAGTTCCGGTCTGGACTATGGAACAATAACCACCGCATGATGAACATTAAAACCAGCAGGATTGAATCACAGCTGAGTGCCTCCTTGGTTGATAATCTAATCTGACATATATGTATATAACCTTTGCCTTAAAATTATGTATTTGAAGTCATTTGTTTCATAAGAGGAAAAACTATTGTCAAATAGTTGGATCCCTTCCACAAGAACACACAAGAATTTTAGTCAAGTTACATTCCTAAGAATCTGCTTCCAGAAGCTAATTAAGAAATATCTAGCCAAGGATGCTATAGATTTTATAGACTCATTTTGTAGGACTTGTTGCTGTCCCATCAGCTAGACTACAGTAAGAGTTAACAGCCATATTGTATAGATCATAATCTGAGGTTCTGAGATTAATGAGGCCTGGCCAAGATTAATGAGTACTCTGGTTAAGATAAAGATGGGAGAAAGTGAACTGGGTTAGAGGGAACCAACCATTGAGGACATTATCCTGCAATCAGTTTGGAACTGTGAATGTGTTTTAAGAACATGTTACCAATCTTTTACCAAATAATTTTACACATAATCACTCAACATGCATTCTCTTTTTGCTGGTGCTGTACCTTGGTTTGGCTTTGAGGAAGCTACCACCCCAACGCACTCATTGTCTACAGGACTTGTGGCACCCTGACTGTCCCTGATCACCACAGAAGGAGCATGGGGCATGGCCTACACCATATTTAGCTGCACTGTTGCTCCTGTACTCTGTTAGCCCAGTCAGGACCAGCAAGATTCAACTCACAAGTTTTATTAGACTATATTTTTACTTGCCCAGAAATTGAGATGATGGTACACAGGGGAAAAACTCACCTCAGAAGAAGCCAGGTCTAGAAATCGGCCATAGGAATGTTCTTGAACCTAAATAAAACCTTACATAAAGTGAGATCTACTCAGGGAACTTGTCAATTATGTGAACAAGCTATCCTTCTCCTTATTCTCTGCTCTCTTTCCCAAAGCTATTTGATTTTTTAAGGACTACGAGGGAAAGACATCTGACACATTCTTCCACTGCCATTAAATTTATTGTACTTCTTTAACTATTCCCATATTGTTGGACAATATTATATATAGTGACATATTTTTATATGTGCATATATAATATATATATTTAAAACTGAACATGCCATAGTACTTTGAAATCCTACTTTAGGAATATTATATTAACTACATAATCAAGATTATGTGGAGAAAATTAGTTACCAAGAGTGTCTACAACTGTCATCCAAAATTTCAAGATATTTCAACTAATCTAAACATATGATAGGAAATAAACTTGGTATGACATATTTAAACTATACAAGCTAAGTAGATTTTAAATAATATTGAGGGAGGCTATTGAGATAGTTAAAATGTTCATAAAATATAACTAAATAAAATACAGATTATAAATTTTGGGAAGAATATAATTTCCCTTTTGCTTATGAAACATAGACTTGTAGAGAAAATGGGAAAGCCCAATTGTTGGTACTAGTAGGGATACCAGTACATTTTTAACCTTTTTTGTTTTTGATGTGTAGAAAGAAATATGTTTATGATGAATTAAAAAAAAACATTGAATGGCTTAAGGAAAATTTAACATTTAACTCTTGTATCACCAAAAATTTAGAAAAAGAGGGAATGGTGACACCCCAAAACAATAACTCTGTTCTAAGTCCTTCTCTGTGCTGTGACTGGACAGCTTTCTCTGCACTTTCCCTCTCACCACTGCTTTTCCATTACGTTGTGGCTATCAGTGGGCGCACACTCTTTCATCCTACATTTACCACCTGATATTTGTTGGTGTTTAGCATTTCTCTAGCTCATGGTCAATGCCTCTATCCAACACTCATAATGGGGAACATTCCATGGATTTATTGTACTTTCTTTATTTAACCATTCCCATATTGTTGGGCATTTAGACTGTGCCCAATTATCAAAAAATAATAAACTCTATATTTTTGGGTATTTTGGGTGGTTTCCTTCTGCAGACTCCCCAGAAGAGGACCCATTTCGTGTGCTACAGAAGTATCCTACCAGGCACGTTTTGAATGACGGCTAGCTGGATGAAAGCCACCCCATCCCTTGTTGCCATTCCCGATCCATCTTCCATCAGAATTCCTCCAGCGTTTTAACCCAGCAAGGCAGAGAGCTTCTGACAACACAAGAAAGACGAAGCCAAGGGTCTGTTGTGCAAATGCCAGGAGGAAGGAGCACGACCTCCCTTGCTAAGTCTGCCTTACGGCGGAGTGGACACCAGGGAATTTGGACCTCTGAGGATTTGGGGCAGACACTTGCACTCAAGAACAGATGGTTGAAACTCCTTCCTTGTCTAGTGTGAGAGGAGGAGATGCCCTGAGAGAGGTTTGCATTAGGTCAAGAGAGCTGTTTCACCAGCTTGAGAAGATATTCTGGACAAAACGGGGCTAAATAGCTTTTATACGTCAATGTCACTGCGCTTACAACTGTCCAGATATCTGGTAAAATATTATTTCTTGGGGTGACTATATGTTTCCAAAGAGATTCATGTCTGAATCTGCAGACTGAGTAACCAAGATCAGGATCCTCAATGAGGGCTGGCATCATTCAGTCCACTGGGGGCCCAAGTAGAGTTAAAAAGGAGGAAAAATTGGGCCAGGGATTTAACTCAGTCGTTCCAGCACCTGCCTTGGAAGCACAAGGGCCTGGGTTCAATACCCCATAACCACATACAACAATGCTGGGCATGGAGACTCACATCCACCGGCAATCAGCACCACATACCACAGTGCTGGGCGTGGTGGCTCACGCCTGTAATCCCAGCACCTGGAAGGCAGAAGCAGGAGGATTGCTGTGAGTTCAAGGCTATGGTTCAGGACCAGTGAGACCCTGTCTCAAAAAAAAAGGTGGGGGAGGAAAAAGTAATCCTCCATCCCCTGGAGATGAAATCTCCATCTTTCCTCCCCTCACACATCTGCAAGTTTGGAGACTGAAACTCACACAGTCCTGGGTCAGGTCTGAGGGTCTGGACCAGAACCACACTGTCAGCTCTCTTGAATCTCTGGCTCGCAGAAGGCAGACTGTGAGACTTTCAGCCTCCAAAATTGTGTCAGTCAGTCCCTCCTAATGCATTTCCTCAGAACGTGTCTCCTTTTGTTTCTGCATCGGTGAGTAACTCTGACCGATATGTCTCCCCTTGATAATCACACAGCAGAGAGAGGTATAATAACATATTTTAATAGAAAGAAACTGCAGACTATACTGTGTTTCAAATGAAAGAGAAAGTAAAAGAGAGAGAGAGAGAGAAAGGAGACTGAAGCATTTATAGATTTTCATCAGCCCCTAAACATATATTGATTAATATTATAGACTCTGACTCATCCTCCACTCTCTAGTTTTTCTAGTTGTGGAAGAAGAAGGAGCTCTGAGCTTCCTTTACCCAACAGGCCAGCTTCTTCCACGAGTCACCTGGAGCAGAAGAAGAAAGATGAGAGAGGCCTGCCGAACTCCATTCTATGTAGTGAGTCATAGTGATAAGGAAGGCCTGGGAGGACAAACAGCAGATTCCTACCAAGATGCACAGATGCAGAGGTAGCCAAGTGCTGTGGAAGTGTGAACAATATACTGATGGAACACAAAGTCTGGGGAAGGAACCATAACAGATGCTGAGCCATGGTGTTAGGGGCACCAGAAAGAGATATTTAGGACAGAGACAAGGCTTAGGAGCAAACAAGGGAATACACTCTGGAGAATGTCTGGTAGTGTGTCTGAAGTAGTTTGTCATGGGCTGGAGCTGGTGGAGCTATGGTGTGGAGGAGGGGAAGATACTGGAAATGGATTTGTTTGAGAGAAAGTAATGGCTAGCAATGTTATAGTCACTCAGTGTTAAATGTCCTTTGTGATGTTAATAGATTGTGGTCAACAAAAAATAAAGAGCTTGAATTTAGAGATGATAGATAAGAGCTGAGTCCAGGGAACCTTTGGAGTTAAATCCAACATACCCTGAGAAAGAAAAATTCTGTAGATGCTGAACATTAGGCAGAAACCTGTCTCCAGAATTCCACTACAGTGGTCAATACATCAGCAGTGGAAAAAACTGTTAAAGAACTGTAAAATCCCTCTACACTGCACAGAATAGTGTCCCCTAAATCCATCTGCACCCAGAACCTTGGAATAGGCCCTTATTTAAAAATAAGCTCTTTACAGACACAGTGAGTTCATTCATGATAAGATCATACTGAATTTCAGTGGATCTTAAATCCAATTCAACCATTGTCTTTATAAGAAGTGGAAAAGAGACATACGGGCATCCAGGAAAGGATTATGTAACAATGAAATCAGAGCTTGGAGGGATATAGCCATATACTAAGGATGGCCAAGAATTGAAGCTAGTGTAAACAAACAAGGATTCTTCTCTAGACTCTTTGGAACAAGCGTGACCTTGTCAACAGCGTGGCTTCAGATTTCTGATTTGAAGAACTGTCACAGAATAAACTTCTCTTGTCTGACCCACTCTTCCCATGGCACTTTGTCAGAGCAGCTCTAGAACACTAATGTTCCAGCCCTGTGAGACTTGGTTTTCTGTGTGCCCTGACTGGTCAACACAAAACCAATGGAAAGAAGTGGTCAGTGTGAGGCCTGAGGGTCAGAGACCAAAGAAAGAGACGGTCAGAAAGCAGAAAGGCAGACCTGCAAATAGCAGCCCACACCTCCACTACCATGAGCCCTGGAGAAAGTGCTCCAGTAACTCAGAAATGAAAGGAGGTACGTCAGAGACCCCCTTTCTATGGCAAATCCACTCTTGCCTACCTCACAATGCTTCCCCAAAGCCACTGTTCTGGACTAAAATTATAAATGTTTTCATAAATTTCTGCCACATAAAAACAGGACTGCCTTTATCATCCTCATCTACCACTCCTACTTGAGAAACAAAATTAACTCGTACCGTGTATATAAGTGCATAGCTCTGAAGTCTAGACATCCCATGAGCCAGAAAGCAGATGTTAAACAGCAAGTTCCATGCTTTCTTCTGGGGCTCAGAGATTGCAATTTCATTCTGGAACTGGGGAGTCAGGCCTTTGGACCTGTGAATGCTCATGTGCAAAATAAGGGTGTGGAACTACCTAAGCTCCCTGTGAGATTGAAAATTATCTGGCAGAGTGGGACTGAGCTGAAGCAGTCTTTGTTCAAAGTCCCTTGGTGCAGTCTGTTGAAAGTGTGTCCACCTAGGGCACCACTCACCACTCACAGGACATCACAGAACTGAACAGTGAAATAGGTTCTACTGCCACTTCCTCCTCTCTTGTTCCTGCTCCTGCCATCTGTTCACTGAGCCATCAGAACTCCTCAGGACTTGGAAGCACATGTTCATGTTGTTAATGTCAGCCAAGAAGGCCCGCAAAGCCCATGGTCCCTCTTCATCCTCCTATCATCAAAGGAGAAACTGAGGCCCAGGGAAAGAATGAGCCAGTTGTACCAGTGCCTCAGACTTCCAGGGCAGCAGCTAGGTGTGGCACAGCTGGAACGAGGTACAGCTCTGTATCGCTCTAACTTCTTGATTAAAAGCAAATTCTCATTGTTGAGTGCAATCATGATGTGTATATGCAATGTACCAATAAAGATTTCAGTTTTTTAAAAAAGGCATCTCCCTTGATCCTTGTCCAAAATTGTAAATGAGAGAAACTTAATCTTTTTCATCCTTTTATTTCTCCTCCCCATCCCGTGGGCCTTCCCTAACATCTCTGCTACCTGATGTCCTCACGGATCTCCTGCCATGATTCTCACCCTGAAAATGTTGCCTGCTGTACTTGAACCCTGCGTGGCTGCCCTTCATTTATCTAACTGACTCATCCATGCAAATACTTATTGAGATCCAACTGTGCTAAGAGAGACACGATTTGCCACTTTTCAAAGAAGAGTTCAGTTCTCCTGAAGGTTGCTGGGTAATCAGAGATTTTTTATTAAAGAAGTTTAAGCATCTTGCTGAAATAAACTGCTTCCAGCCTCCCCTTGGGAGAGCAGATATTCCAAGTCTGCAACAGAAACTGCAGCTTTAATGCATTTCTAGAGTTGTGTGTGGGTCTCACTGCTCTGGACTTTCTTGGCTCAACAGGTTCACAAGTCAGTCAGTGTCACACCTAGACCTTCTGGCCACTTGTTTATGGCCAAGGAAGGAGTTTTTCTCTTTTGCAGTGTTGAATTCTCCTAAATTCCCTCCACTCTTGGCACACATAGGTTCTGTTTTATAGAGAACAATGATTCAGTCCTGACTCATCCTCTCTCCGCAGCCCACTTCTCCAGGCCTGAGCTAATTGGAGCTCTTTTTGAGTGTTCAACCTCTTCTGGGGAAAAAAGTACTGGAACATAACAGAGGGCATCTTGCTGATACTCCTACTCCCCAATTTTACATCCACACAAAATACTTCTCATCATTTTTTTTTACTTTTAGATACTTAACTTAGCCCTACATCCAAGCTTTATACATTCACCTGCAAAGCATCCTTCCATAAACCAGGAAGACCATACTTATGCTCCAAACTACAGTATGATATAAAAGACCTTTTTATTCCAGGGCTAAATATTCCTGATTTCTCTTAGTGTCAAATTTTTCTGGAAGAAGAAAGTGTTCTCAGACTATTGTGGATTCACTGTCTGTGATCTTAACAGTAATCTCAGCCTGCTTCTTGACTTTCTGGCTCACCATACTTGGATCTGTGCTCTTCCTATGCAATCCTAAGGTCCTACTGCTAGGGTTCCATGGTCTGGCTACTTCAGGAAACACATACTACTTGCATGGAGTGAATTTAGTGCTCAGTAGAGTGCTAACTACAATGTTCCTCCCTCCAAAAAACGAAACAAAACAAAAAAATATGAAGCTAGGCACAGAAGCAAAGACCTGTACTCCCAGCTGTTTGGGAGTCTGAGACAGCAAGACCACAAGTTCAAGCCCAGCCTGGGCAACTTAGCAGGAACCTGTCTCAAAATAAATAGAAAAGATTGAGATCATAACTCAGTGTAAGGCTCTGCATTCAACTTTTAATACTACAAGAAATAAAAATAAAAATAACAAAAAAATAGAAGAGATATCATAGCCTGGCAGATACATACCAGCACTTTAGAATACATTCTGTATGTCTCCCTCCCAAGAACCCACATTTACATATTGCCAGAGGTTGTTAAAATTCAGGTGATTGTTCTTTCTGTTTGAGGATGGCATCTCCTCATCTGTCCAGACCTCTTGCCCCAGTTCCACTGCCCTGTCATACACAATGCCCTGAACTCCTTCCATAGGACACCTGGGCATGCGGTCCTCAAGCACCAAGTGGAACCAATTAGCTTCTTCCAAATCTGCTCCTCTTCCTTGCTTCCTTGTTGTCATAATTTCCAAAGTCCCTCCTGTGCCCATGCTGGGTTCATGCCCAGACACAGTGAAGTAAATTAATTTATTATGTTCTTTTCTTTTAATCCTCTCAGGTACAAAGCAGGGCACAGTGAGCACTCAATAAACACTAAGTGGAAAGGAATGCACTTAAGCATAAAGTCATTTGAAAGTGTAAAGAGGCAAAGGATTATACCCTTGTAGACTTCACTGTGATTACATGGAAAATATTTTAACAGTGGCAACACAGGATCTCTATTTGACTTTCCATCACCCTCATCCACACATGCTCTCCTTTCATTCACGTCCTAAATGGAGTTTAGGAAAATGTCTGGAGCCAAAGATGTGAATCTAAGCCTCACTTTCACTTCTTACTAGCTTACTCAACATCAGTACACCGCTCAATCTCTCTTAATTAAATCCTACATGATAATAACAACTCACAGAGTATTCAAGAGTATACAAATAAGAGCCCCTGTACAAAAATGGGTTATAAGCCAATGGTCTCTTCTCCACCTCTGCCTTGAAAGAAAGTACCTGTTAGAGGAGATAACTTTCTCCCTGGGGTCCTACTTCATGTGATTTCATTTGCTATCAGGCACCACTGAAATCACGTCACCTGGTCTTTTTGATTTCTCTAGTCTTTTAATCTCACATGATGGAGTTATTCTCTGGAATTCCAATTACTGTTGAATAAAAAGATGAAGATGAACTTTTATCGACCCTAGTCTTTGGATTAGCTTTGTACTCCTACTTTTGGCTAAAATCTTTTATTTGAACTAATTAATCAAAATGATATGATTTGCTTAATTTTGTAAGGATATTGAAAAACACTCCCAGATATCTGTTTATATATTTGCCCTTAAACACATATACACACACGTGTGCGTACACATACACACACACACACACACACACACACACACACACACACGTGATAGCTATTTTGAGAAAAGCTTAGGGTGAAGAACTGAATTCTATAGAAAATGAAGATCCCATGTTAGTGGACTAACAAAGAGCAAGTAGCTAATCAATTTACTGAGAAGTTATTTGTTGCTGGAATCAAATCTGAAATTTGATCTCTGGTAATATCACATGTGCATTAAGATGAAATATAAAGATTTTTATGCAGGGAATCATTTCTGCCCCACTCCTCCTTCCAAGACATTCCTTAATTCATGCACAGGTCTCTCACTCTCTGAGATATAGTGTCTGAGGCCCACCTCCAACTCATAAGACCATCACTGTAGAATGAATAGCAGAAGGCTGGTGGGGAGGGTCAAGCAAGAATAAGCTAGATGAGAAACACAAGGAGGGCACAGCTCAGCCCAGCATTTGTGAAGTTCCCCTTTCCAGAGGGTGCGTCCTAGTGCAGCAGTCAGGATGCCAAGAAGCTGATCACTAGACTCCTGCTCATTCCATGGAGCCGAACGCTGCACTCACAGCTGCTCACACCCCTGCCTGCTGACCTTTTATGGGCTGCAGCTCACATGCCTGACTAACTGATTTGTTCCAGCTGCAGCTGTATTTTCTACCTTCCTTGCTTCTTAATTGATCTTGGCTGTGCCTGGTCCTGCAGCGAAGCCCTCCCAGACCTTGCAACATGTGCTATATATCCTGTATGCACTCCTGTGTCCTGACAAGGAACATAAAACTCAGAAATGGCAGGAGACAGGGGGAGCAGAAAGGCAGAGGGAACACTGAATGCAAACAACTTTTCTTGCCACGAGCAGCACCCTGGCCACTGTCCACTGTCCCTGGACTGAATGACTTTCTTCCTACAGACAGTGCACCTTGTGAGACTCAGATATTCTCTTTAAACTTTGAAACTGTAACTGCTGACAGACCTCTAAAAGGAAAAGTAAAGACAGAACAACAAATGGTTCCTTCCTCAGTCTATGTTCTCTTGGCTATGAGTATTAAGTTCCTTCTGAATATTTTGCATAGTCCGAGCCTCCAGGGAAATGAGAGAATTGGAGTTCCTGCCCTGCTGTAGTTCCAGTCTCACAAAGGACAGAGACAAAATATATATGTATATTAAGAACATTGTGGGACATGCATTAACCTAGATCAGAAGTTCTTGGTGTAGAAGAGGTAACCCCAGGTATTTCCAAAACCTTTTAGAAGGATCTGTAGAATCCAACCTCTTTCCCTAAGAAAACATAGCATCTTCCTTTTTCACTTTCCTGCTTCTGTAAGTTTGCAGTTTACTAGACTGACACGACATACAAGGTCACAACACGTGCAATGCAGGAGAAAGGATAACCCTGAGTTCTTCTATTAAGTCATACATGAAAGAGATTTGCAAAACACAGAACAATGCCACTCTCTCTGCATCATTATTTTGTTTTGGAAAATGTGGTTATTACTCATTATAATGTATTATTTATATTATTTTATAATTGGCTCATTCTTATTTTTAAATGAATTAAATATGTAAAGAATTATCTGAGTTAATTTCTAGTATAATAAATATGGATAATTAGGTGACGCATGAACAAAAACCTTTTGAGGACTTCAATAATTTTGAAATAATCAAAGACTATCAAAAAGTTGCAAAAATAGCACTGAGAAAAAAAATAGTACTGAGAGACTTATGTATCTGTTGCTCCAGTCCCTCAATGGCAATGTCTATTTCTCTGCAGTCCATTATCAAAACTAGAAACCTGCTGTGGATTCACTACTACTTTTCTATAACCATTATTAATTATTTATGGATCTTTTATCATTTTAACATATATGTATGTGCATAAATTTAGCTCTTTTCACACACACAGATTTGTTTAGCAAATACCTTGACCAGCATAAAAAGTTGTCTTAGCTGGGTATTTAGCTCAGTGGTTCCAGCACCTTCTTTGCAAGTGCAAGGGCCTGGGTTTCATTCATGGTAACCACATACAACAATGCCAGGCATGGAGACTCATGCCCACCAGCAATCAATACCACATACCACAGTGCTGGTTGTGGTGGCTCACACCTGTAATCTCAGTACTTGGGAGGCCGAGGCAGGAAGATTGCTGAGAGTTCGAGGCTAGCCCAGGTTACATAGTGAGTTCAGAGTTAGCCTGAACTACAAAATGAGACCCTGTCTAAAAAAAAAAAAAAAAAAAAAAAAAAAAAAAAAAAAAAAAAAAAAAAAAAAAAAAAAAAAAAAAAAAAAAGAGTTGTCTCTTCACCACAAAGAAACTTCCTCATGTGTACAGTTTGATTGTGTCAGCTTGATTGGCTTGGCAGTTGTGCAAGGGACTGGTGGAGTATAGTTCTGGGTGCATCTGGGTGGAGCTTAGGAGTATGACATCCAGTACTATATCTGGTTCTTGTTCCTTCATATCTGGTATTATTCTTCTGCTCTGTTTCCCAAGCACTTGAACTAACCAGTTCTGGTTCTTAAACCCTTCTCCCATATGTTTCTGCCTTGGAGCCAACCAACCATAAACTGAATCCCTTGAAGCCATAAGCTAACTCAAAGCACTTCTCCTTTAAGTTATAGGTATACAGTATTATGTCATATAGAGAAAAACTCATTAATACACCATATCACTCATCCTGTAGTCACATCATCCAACTCTAATTCCCAGTAGCCATATATCTGTTCTTTATCTGTAGAAATTTGCCACTTTTAAAAATATATACAAATGGATCATACTGTCCATTGAGATGGGTTTTTGCATTTGAGCATCATATTTTAGAAATCCAGCCCAGAATCCATCCTTCATTCATTTTTGTTACTAAATAATATTCTGTTGAATGGATGTATCAGTTTATGTATTTATCTACCCATTAAAGGGTATTAATATTGTTTGGCTATTATTAATAAATCTACTGTGAATATTTGCATGTTGTTTATATGAGGTATATGTTTAATAGTATGAGAAACAACCTAGTGTTTCTAGAGTGACTATGCTCAGATTTATTCCCATTAACAATTTATGGGAGACTAGATAGCTTGAAATTCCCAGCAGTGTATTTATTGTCATTACATTTTATTTTGGCCATTCTAGTGGGCATGCAAAGGTGTCTCATTGCTTTAACTTGAACTTCCCTAAGAGCTAATCATGTCGAACTTCTTATTACTCCATATGTGATCCATACATAACTATTCAAGTCTTTCACTCATTTTCTTAGTGAGTTGTTTACTGCTGTTTACTGTTGAGTTCATAGAGTTCTTTTATATTTTGAGTAGAAGTCCTTTGGAACACATGATTTACAATTTCCTGTCTGTGCATATTTTTTAATCCTCTAAACAAGGTCTTTTACAGAGAAAAAGTTTTAAATTTTAATGAAATCCAACTTGTTGGTTTCTTTCCTTTACTATATCATGCCGTTGGTGTCAGGTCTAAGGACTCTTGGCCTACCTCTAAGCCATAAGGATTTTCTCATAAATAATTTTTAAGTATGTGAAGTACCCCAAGACCAAAGCTTTTGAAAACCACAAGGTTTGATGTGTGTGCATTGTTCTCAGAGTGCAAAAAAAAAAAAAAAAAAAAAAAAAAAAAAGAAAAGAAATTTTTGATTGGAAGTGGTTTTTAAAGAATAGGAAAAGGGTGAAATAAAAAGAAATAGGAACAGATTTCTCGGAGAAGGTGAACACAGTCTGAAAGTGGGGCTTGTAGTGAACTGATTTAGGTCTTAGGCCTTTCTCTTTCATTTCTTTCTTTCTTTCATTTTTCCTTCTCTTTCCTTTCTTCTTTTTATAACCTTAGTCCTTCATTTTGAGATTGGCATAAGGAAGGATAGGGCAAAGTCACCTCAGAGCAACAGAGCAGAGTACAGCCAAATGAACATTCATGACATGTGTGAGATGTAAGTCTGTAAAAAGGGGCCTGTGTGGAGATTTGGGAACAGACATGGGAGAGAGAACTCGGGAGGTGGGCCTTGGAGGTCAGCTGTGAAACAGCCTGTGTGCTCTGTTCCATACCTACTTATAGTGCTTTTCCATACCAGCCTATAGCTTATTATAATAATCTAATTATAATTAGACTATTTGTCAAATAACTAAAGTTTCCTAATATTAGCTATGGAGCCAACATCCTACTTGTTTCATAGGAATAAACACAAAGTAGAAAATAATGCAAGTGGCAAATTAAGATGTCTGTGCACTATGTGCTGTGCACATAGTAAACCTTTCATAGTTCCATCTGAGGACTCAGATCTAGCTAGCTTTTCCTCTAATGCCTTCCTCTTGGACACACACAGATAGCATGTATTCGAAGACTCTCTTGCAGCTAGGTATGGCCAGTGCAGTCTGAGCAAGTGAAGTCAAGTACTGCACACAGAAATCTTCAGTGTAACCTGCACTTTCCCTCTTATCTGACTTGAAACAGCTGGGTCTAGTGACCATAATTGTTGACAGATGGAGCCAAAGTGGGTCCTGAACTCTGCTTTGGAGGAGAGTTGCTCATATTTTGAGCATTTGGTTGGGGTTTTATGTGAGGAAAAAATAAACGTTTTCTGGTAGAGCTGTTCATTTTAGAAATATTGATAGTGGCTAAAATGACTGAAGTAACACAGTGTTTGTGGAGCTTAGTCACTCTCTGTCCCTTTTCTTCATATACCACTAGATCACACAATTACTTTTGGCAGCCAACAGCAAAGATATAAAAGAAAAAACAAAAGAAAGCTGCCTTAAGATGCTTTGTTAAGATGTTTTCTATCTTGCAAAGAACAGAAACTAAATTAATCTGTTGTAAAATTAACCACAATTAGTTTCTTGTCCATATTTGTGATTATTATATAAACATGTATTCTTTGTAACAGCTAAGCACTGCTAGAGCTCGCAAATATATTGTCATCTGTGGTTTCACCATCACTTTTCTGGCTCTCCTGATCTACGAGGCCTGCATTTCTCATATATTAATTTTTTAAAAAATTTCTATAGTTACTACTGCTTCTGGAACTGCCATGGCCACTTTGTTTTTTGTGTTTTAATAGAATCTCAGTTTCCACCAGGTTGGGAACAGAGCTTCCACCTCCAGAGCTTCCTCTTTCATGGGACCAAACTCTGAAGACTGATTGTCATAGTTGTCAAGATTATTGTAGTGTCCATGAATTCCAGAACTGCTCCCTTCATTGCTAACTCCACTGTAGCATCCCCACCATCACCATACCTACCTCCACTGAATTTTTACTTAGCAGGCAAGGACACTCACAAAAGAATTTTCAGAACGTGACAGAATGATGGAATAAGTGTATATGAAGGAACAAGGAGTATTTTCAGTGGGATTAAAAGCAATACCTCCTTTAATGTAATAAATTTATTTTTACATAAGTGTTCACTATATTTTGTGATCACATCACATATAAAGAAGTTAAAATCAAAATTATTTATTCATTGCTTTCATCATCTACATAGCATTTTAAAAAACATCTAACCATATTCATGCTCTTATGACATGCTCTAACAATAAAAACATGTCATGTAAGGCCTACTGTCAAGGAGTTTCTGTCTGGAGAGATAAACACAACAGTGATATTATGTTCTGCATTCACAGATGAGTCAGTACAGATACTTTTGGTGTAATTACATTAGTGCTTTAGGTATAAGATCATACCCATTTTGAATCTTCTGTTTTATTCACATCATGTACATCGTAATTTTCATTTTAATATATATACAAGATATGGTTCAACTATACAGTGAATGTTTGTATTTTAAAATTATCACTTTATAATAAAAATATATTGCTATTTATCCCCCTCAAAACATTCCCCTTCACTGTGAACACACTTATTTTGATGTTCTTGCCATTTCTGAAGCAATTCTGGAAGTATTCTTTTGTAAGTATTTTTATAAGATATAATAATAATAACAATAATAATAAGTACAGTGAACGCTGTTGCTGAGGGCCATCCAACAGAAAAGTAGGCTTGTAAAAAATATTATGGTGTGTACTTATCCACTTTATTTACTAGGTTTGGAACTGGGTAACTTTAGATTTTCTTTAAAGTCTAATTGATCATAAAAGGGAAATGCATTGAATTATTTCAGTGTTTCTGAAGCAACCACAACAGCCCAACTAAAGACATTTAAGAAAGAGAATGTCCAGAGTTGCTTCAGAAAGTGGTGAGAATGATGGGATAAGTATGTTTTAAATAAAGTGTTGTGTCTCGAGGGAGATTGATGGTAATGTGTCTTTTAGTACAATAGTTTCATTTAATTTCAACATTCACCATGTTTTTAATCATACTTCATAGACTGAGGAAGAAAACAAAGTGCTCCAGGGTCACAGAGGATAAAAGTCTCTCAAACTTATAAATAAGAAGGAGAAGGATCAGTGGGAGAAGTGCTGTACAGGCTGGGTTTTGAAAGATGAGTTGAAGTTGACAGAGAGGTGAGGGAATATTTCAGATAGAATAATAGCACAATCAGATAGATTATATCAGGAAATAGCTATAAAAAAGAAATGATAGCCTGGATCCAAATGTGACTTACACTATTGCTGGAAGGCAGTGGATGGCTGAGTAGTGATCATAAAAATGCTACAGGGCTAGAGAGCAGCAAGGGATGTATTTTCAGATCAGACAAAACTTCATCATGTTATCTTTGCAACAAGGAAAGAAGTGGCTGCCATGGTCAAAGATGTTTGAGGCTCTTCTTTTCAATCCATCAAAACAGAATTCTTTAAACCTGAGCACTAGGAAAGCATCATAGGGATATTTGTTTTCTGTGCCACTTCTTGAAGAAATAAAATAAAATAAAGTTAAATTCTTTATATATACTGAGATACCATGTGCATCAAAGGCCTTAGGAGAAAGACCTGGTCAACATGCACAGCCTCAGCATCCCTGAAAAAGTGATTCTGACCAGTGTTGCTGCTGTATTAATGGTGAACTTGGCCAACCTTTCTGTGACATTCATCATGGGCCACATCATGCCAAAGATCAAGGTCAACTGACTCCCCTTCACTGTTGGCATAAGATGGGAATAGGAAAAGAAAAGATTGTAATTCAAATAAAGCATGGCTTGAAAATATGTATTACATGCAACCATAGATACTTACTGCTGGGGGGGGGACTTGACATCAAAAATTATGAGAGTAAAAAATATTACTGTGTGTTTGGCAAAAATTAATTTTAAATCAATTTTATAAAAGTAAAAGATTACTACCATTTTAGTATCCACTTAGCAGTGATCAGGGCTCCTAATGTATATGCACTATAAGCACCTCAAAAATATTTTTAAACCAAAAAGATCAAAGGCAACCTTAGAGCTTCTTACAAACATAATTTCTACTGGGAGGCAGGTAGGAGAATGGGTAGGAAAGGGGGAAAAAAAGTACCTTTTCTAATTATATTTATTTAAAGAAAAACTAGGGCCAAAGTTCCTATTTGGCAAGGAGTAGAAGTTGATATTTGCGATGACTCAGCCTGAGGCGGGTAACTTCTAGTCCTTCATGACTGTGGGACTCTGCCCACAAGTTAGCTGTTTGCTTTTCATGGAAGCATCCAGTCAGCTTCTTTCCTAACAATGTCCCAACATTCCTAATAAGCACCCATGCAGACAAAAGCTGGCTGCAGCAATAATGTCAATCCAGCAGGCCTTGGTGTATGCACCAGCCCTGTGGTGAGCACCTAGGATCTGAACTTGATGGTGTATTAGTTCCCATTCTACCCCAAAGGGAAGCAATAGCAGGAGGAGGTAGGAGAGTTCCATGTTCTGGGAGGATGGGAGGACATCCAGCCTAACCTGGGAATGCCGGGGAAGGGCTCCTGGGGTGGGAGCTGGGGGAAGAGTGGATCTAGGAGCAAACAGGCAGATCACCAGGCTTTGAGGCAGAGCACATGCACAGAGAAAAGTATTCCATCTGGGAACAGCAAGGGACAGCACCATGTCTGCAGGCAGCTACAAGTGGTTCCCAACTCCTGGAGCAAAGAGTCCCTTGGTGAGGGAGGAAAGAGCATGAGAAATAACCAAAGAGCAGTTGTGCAGGGTGAGGGAGGAGCAGGATATCCAGGAGGATACTGCCGAGAGAATTAGGAGGCCACACCCAGAGCAGGACCGAGGATATGAATTTATGCAAACACTGGAAAGCAGGCGAAGCCAATGCTGTTTCTGGGCCCAGGGTGGGGGAGAGTGATGGTGTATGTGATGAGGCCCAGGGGAGTCATCTTCCTGAAGATATTAAGAAGGGGCCTGGCTGTGTCTGTAACCTTATTAGTGCAAGAGGGAAGCAGGAGAAAAGCCATATGTCCCACTTCCCAGTCTCTGTCTTCCTGAACTGTCTGTACCTAGCACCTCCCACTGGCTAGAATCAACCAGAAGCTGAGGGCACAGGATCCCTGCTGAAACAGCGATGCAAAGCGTCCTCACTGCTAAGTCCTGATCCAAAACACAGTCAAAGCTGGCGTTGATCTTCACACAGGTATGAGGAACTTTAGTTTAAAAAATACAAATGCCAATATTTAGAAAAATTCATAAACTGATAAATTCTGTTGCAATAAACTTCATGTATTGCTTATTTGCTGAGGCTTTCTAATGTGCTTCTCCTTCTCATTTTCCTATTTATAATGGTAATCCTTCCCATCACTGATACAAAATACTGTACACAATGTAAATTTACATGGCTTATGGTTTGAGGGGATTTAGTCCATGGTTGGCTGACTTCAAGGCAGAAACATTATATGGAAAAGGCAAAGCAGAGCCAACTTGTTTAGTTGCAAGTGGCCAAGAGGAGCACTGGCAGAGAGTCAGGAGCCAGGGGTCACATATGTTCTCAAGTCTACACCTCTAGGAACCATTTAGACACACCCAGAAGTGTGCTTCTCTAATCTCTTACTTGACTTTAAAGCCAATCAAGTTGATAATACAACCTAACTGTCAAAATATATTAAAAACACACCAGCAGGTTAACACCTAGTATTTCAGACCTAGATCTATTCTCCCTAAAAGTGTCTCATTAGGGGACCTAGTGATGGGTTTCTGTATATTTAACGGAGTTTTTCTCATGATACATGTTAAGGCAGAGAAAAGGAAGGGGGATGATAGTGGAAGGACAGAGAGGAAAAATGGCTGACCCTCTCCCTCTAATCTCACTATCACTTCTTTTCCTTTTTCTTTATTTTCTACATCCTTCAGGTCAGTATTTCCAGGAAGCTGATTAACTCATGGATCCAGTATTAATGAATCCAGTTCCAAAGAGCTCAGATTCTTTCTAATATCAAATATCATATATCTTTTGAAGAGATATATCACAAATATCTTTGTGTTAAGATATAACAACAACTTTACAAACCAAAGTCTCTGTTTGAAATGAGCCCAATTACATTTCTTTCCCCCCATTCTGATGCTATTTCCTAAATTCCACACACAGTAGACAACATCTCATTCATTTCCAATCTATGATGCTTTTTTAAGAAAATGAATCTCATATGATAAACAGCATGACCTTTAGTTTTCCAATAACTATTAAATAGATCGGCATTGAAAAGAAGTCTTTTATAGAAACCATCTGTGTGAGGAATTTCTATAACAAGACAACCAGAGCCTTTTATAGCTTCTTCCTAAGGAAGAGACCAGCTGTAAGATAAAGAGTGACTTCTCTGGGATTTTATCCTTAAAACATGATCTATAAGAATACAAAAGTGGCATACATGAGTTCAATTTACCTGTTCTGGTTCAAGGACAGTACAAGTTTTAAACTTCTGGAAAATGTTATCTTCATGCATTTCTGGTTTGCAGTGGAACCTGGTCCTTTCTCTTGTAGTTTACCTAAAAAATAATCAGCATAACTTTTATGGCAGAAAAGAATAATCCTTGGCCTTGCAGTTTGCATATGCTGAGAGAGGCCTGGTTTCAACAGTAAGTTTGCAGGTAAATCAGATAGTGAAGATCAGATGTTCTTTTTTTATTCACTTCTTAGAGCTGGGGCTTTAAAACCATATGAAATACCAGATATACTCCGGAAAGCATTGTTTACTGCACAAGTTCTTATGTAGCTTCTCTTGTTTAAAGCTTCAGATTAAAAGAATGGACTGAACTAAGACAGTTTTGACTCAGCCACTCAAGTTAGTTCAATGCTCAACATTCATGTAGGACACAGAAGGAAGGTGAGCCCTTCTTGCTCCTATTCTTATCAAGCCATCTCTAATAGTTTTGAGTGTTTTTTCCTAATCGGGCTTATTTCATTATGCATACATTTCTCCTCCTAATTACCATATTTGTGTATTCAGCCACCAAACACTCACTGTGACTCACAGTATATTCCTTTCCAGCACTCACTGTCTGGTATATTTTCATCAAATTTAAGTCATCCTGAACCACCATCATTCAAGCAAGCCATTGATTCACTGTAAGCTTCAGTCTGTGTATCATCCATTGAAATGTAGTTTTAGTATCTTCTGAGCCAGGTAAACTAATCATACTGTTAAAATTGAGAAGGCATCTATCACACACACACTAACACACCTGAGAGGCCTATGGAGTACCTTTGATATTAGTGTCCCCTCAAGTGTGTGAACACATGAAAAGTCTCAAGGTAACCTAAAAGGCTTTGTGAACATTGATCCCCATCTGTGATATACCTTCTTGTGTCTTCTTTCTCCAAGGGAATTCAGAAGTTAAAGATTCTATCAGGACCCAGATATCTCTGGAAAGCATTTTCCTTCTCTCTTCTCTCTTCTTCCTCTCCCTCTTCCTCTTCTCCCTCTTCCTCTTCTTCTTCTTCTTCTTCTTCTTCTTCTTCTTCTTCTTCTTCTTCTTCTTCTTCTTCTTCTCTTCCTATCACTTCCTTCCTTCTTTCCTTTCTTCCTCTTTCTTCATTGCCATTTTTCCTTCACTCTTTTTTTCTTTCTGTAGTTTCTTGAATGTACAGAAATGTAGAAAGACTACTGATGAATTCCCATGTCCTTCCATCCACTTGCTTCAGCCCTATTATCTTCTGGTCAAGATTATTTCCACTGAGGAGCTGGTGATGGGGATTAAATGGAGAATGAGGCACATAGGATGTTGGGACTTTATCCAGAGAAGCTTGGCAGGTTTTAAACAGTAAAATGTCACAGTTATATTTGCTGGACAGTTAAAATTTCTTTGATCACAGAATAGAAGGTGCATGAGAAAGAAGCAAAACTAACTCCTGGGATCCCAGGAAGAAAACTGATGAGTTCAGGTGTGGTGAAGCTCCCACAGGCTAATGGTCTGAGATGGAAAAGTTCTTCCTCTGGAGGTCAATTAGGACTTCTTGCTGATGAAAAGGTTTGATTTTGTTCTAGAAGCCAAGTTAGGACAAGAGGCTCTTGCTGTATTCTAGTGCAAAGAGAGTTTACTCAGCAGAGAACATTGGTTATGGTGCATTGATAATTAAACTCGACCCTCCATTCTCCATGCTCCACCAACCTTCAGCTGAAAGGACTTAGCATCTGAGTGTAGTTATTTTAATGAACAGCATTTCCACCTCATCCCCCAAACAAATCCCAGCAAGTCTGTATAATTCTTTAAGTCATTACCATGGGCACTCACACCTCCAGCATAAAACCTCAAATGAATGTTTCTCTCAACTACTTTACTTTCTCATTGAGGCTGTTCAAATGTCAGTGGTTTTAGCACTGAGCTTAACCTTTGCGCATTTTCAGCAGAGTTTCAGAAACACAGCCTGTACTGACTTCTCTTACAGCGCAGGTGGGAATGTTTAATATACTAGGTTACAAGCCAAGAATTCTGTCAGCCCCGTGGGACTTCCTTGAGAGATCCTGCAAGTCTGAGTTGCTGCAATCCAGGGCCATCCACACACAAACGCAGCGTACACCGGACATTGAACTCATCACTCACTCAGCAAAGTGCTCACCAAGAACCTACTGTGGGACAAGCTCTCCAAGTGGACATACAAACACCAGACCAAGTGCAATGAAGTATCCACTTTCAGCTTATATTCTAGAGGAGGAAACAGGCCAGTGAGCAAATATTAGATCAAGCAGTGAATAGTGCTGTACAGAAGATGCAGTTATCGTAAGGTCAGAGGGCACTGGAAGGAGGGGACACTAGATTCCAGTGGGTTCCAGGGCATGAGAAGACCTGCTTTTCAGGGGGTGATCAAAGAAGTCTCTCAGTTATCCTTATTCCTCCATAAATACTAGAAGAAATTGGTCTAACTGGTAGCAATACACAGAAAATCTTTATTATTTATGGGTTACATATTTGTGAACTTTCTCACTTCCTAAAACGTTTTTAATAACTTGTAAATCATTACCTGTGGCTGTTTCATAGTCATTTAGAGGCCTACACAGAGTAGGGAACAATTTCAGTTCCAATTTTCACATTCCCAAGTAAGGATCAGTGAGGTGACACTTTGTAGTTTTGTTTTAGTTGTTATATTGTGAACAAATGCCTAGTTAGCGATGTATTTTGGGGGGTTTTGTGTTTTGTTAATGCTATTCTGTATTGAGTGTGCACCTCCTCACCCCACACACACAGATCCAAAGTGTTGGCTACTGCTCCTACCTTCCGGGAGAACGTACAGAGAGAGTATGTGCTAGATAAGCTTCCTTCTGTTGCTCTTGGCTATGTTCAATGTTAAAGAACAAACAATATATATTTTAAAAGGATCTTAGAACAACATAAGTAAAATAAAGTTACATATATTTCAATTGACAAAGAAGAAAACTAATGCTGTATTTTCCTCAGGAGCAATGGCTCAGGATGCCCTAATTCAGTTTCCAGTAACCTTGTACAACATGACTGCAATGAGTAAAGAGGATCAGTTGTATCCTGTATCCCTTCTTTTCTTTCCCATTTTGGCTGCCACATACTGAAAAGACACCTTATTATTGTTCAAAAATCATATGCTGTAGAATCAAATTGATTTGGATTTAAATCCCAAGTCTGGCATTTATCTGGATGATTTAGGGCAATATATTTAATCTCATTGAATCGCAGTCTTGTAATCTGTGAGGTAGATATATTAGTACTCACTGTAAAAGCTTGCCGTGAGGATTAAATAACAAATGGATACAAAGTTTTGGCACATAGGAGGTACTAATTAAATTCAGACAATTTTTAAAATAGTATTTATGTTTTCTATGTTGGAAAGATCTTGCTAATGGGAATTTTACAATGGAAAATAAATCAATTGAGTATTTTTAATTCAAAAATGTTGCATGCGTGTGCTAAAAACCAGGATACAAAGAGTATGCATGAAGCATGAGCCTCTATCTCAGCCCTTGACTCTCATTTTCTTCCAAGAACCTATGTTGTTAACCATTGTACATGCTTCCAGAACTGATGAAATTATGTGTGTTTATTTATTTTGACTTTAAAAATTAAAAACTTGGGGTTAGGGAGTTAGCTCAATAGTTCTGGTGTTTGCCCTGCAAGCACAAGGTCCCCAGTTTAATCCCTGCTAACCACATAAAACAATACTGAGCATGGTGATTCATGCCCCCTCAGCAAACAGTACCACATACCACAGTGCCAGGCATGGTGGCTCAAACCTGTAATTACAGCACTCAGGAGGCAGAGGCAGAAGGATTGTTGAGTTGGAGGCTGATTTCAGGATCAGCCTGAACTACAAAGCAGTCAGTACCACATACCACAGTG
The DNA here is from genome assembly GCA_004026965.1 of Petromus typicus. Taxonomy (NCBI): domain Eukaryota; kingdom Metazoa; phylum Chordata; class Mammalia; order Rodentia; family Petromuridae; genus Petromus; species Petromus typicus. Next base: position 9,420 of record PVIR01014436.1, on the reverse strand, counting down.
CCTGGTGTGTTGGCTCACACCTGTAAACTCACGAGGCAGAGGCAGGAGGATTGCTGTAATGTGAGTTTGAGGCTGAGCTCTGGGCCAGCCTGAACTACAAAGTGAGACCCTGTCTCAAAAAAAAAAAAAAAAAAGTATAAAAAAGAAGATCAAAAGCTTTCACATGTTTCCCAATTTTAAAAACAATGTTCACAACAATTCTGGATTTTGCTTTGGGTTGCTCTGTTCACTACTTGTTGAGAACAAAAGAAGGATTCATGCCTTTAGTACTAACACTCTGTTAGAAACAGTTAAAGCATAAGGCATTTTCTTGGCAAGGATTATTCTAATTCTAACTTCTGGAATCCTTCACCACCTGCTATGATTAGCCCAAAAATGTTCCCACAAATGCCTTGTATTCAGAGGTGGGGCTGTGAAAGGTGGTTGAGTCATGGGGATGCTATACTCATCAGTTGATCAGTCTGCTGATAAATTCATGGTGACTGTGCTGTCAGAAGGTGGAGCCAGGTTGAAGGAAATAGATAACTGGGTACATGACCTATGAGAGTGGCCCTCCCCCACTCCTTCTTTTGCTCTCTGACTCCCGCCCATTCTGTGGTGAGCAACTTTCCTCTGCCACACCTTCTTCCACGTGGGTCTGCCTTGGAGGTGCTCAACAATGGACCAAGCCTCCTGAAACTGGCATCCAAAATACACCTCTCCTCTTTTAAGTTTGGACTTGAGTGTTTTGACACAGTGATAGGAATGTGACTTATACATCCCCTTGTCCCCATCCTTGTGATCTCAGCTGGATACCTCAGTTCACACTATTGATTATCATATGAGAAAGTGAAGCTTATGATAGAATAACTAAGCAGCAGCAGAGGCGTGTTCTATCCCCAGACAAATTGTTCCATAAAATGGAAATGCTAATTCTACTCATGTTATAATGATGTTGTGAAGATTAAATTTGACATCATAATAACCGACACTTGTGAAAACCCTATGAGATGACACTATTTTAAAGAGTTTTTATTCAATCTTTGTAAATACATTATAAAATTAATACTATTATTATTATCATCCCCATGTTAGACATGAGAAAATGGAAGCACAGGAGATTAAAATACCTTGTTTGTGGCTAATAAGTCAAGGACTAGATTTGAAACCAAAAAGCCTGGCTCTAGAGTCCAAGGTCTTAATATGGTGTGACTGCATTTCAGAATTATAATGTTGCTGCCACACAACAGCTATTTCATAGTATAGTCCAAAATACTAAAAGTACTTTGTCTCAGATTTAACCAAGGACACTGATCCTTTGCAAGAAATAAAGAACAATTTCATGTTTGCATTAATGACTAAGAAGAACACCTCTCACACAGATCAAGCTCAAAACCTATTCATTAAATAAGTAAATAAATGGACTTAGATAAAAGCTGTAAACTAATCGGAATATAAGAACTGCTCTGCCACTGTCTCCTGGATTTGTATCTTTGGCAATATCACTTCTCTTCCTTAGTCGCAGTTCTGTCTTTATAAATGTGTAGGTCAACTAGTAAGGCAAATATCACACACACTAGTCCATGATCATCATTAGACATGACTAATCTATCACAGCACTGTGTTCTCTGGGCCCAGCTACCCCCTGTACCTAACTCCTGGAAATCACCAAGGAGATACTAAAAGCAACAAATCAGCCAAACCTCAATTCCATGGTCCCCTGAATCCTTTCTTGTTCTGACATCTCACCATCCTCTGGAATAATGTTCTGCTTGCTTTAAGATTGTATTTCGCGTTAATCAGCTGCCTTCAGTGTTTCTGCTCAGTGCTAAACCTAGACTGTTGGCAAGATGGACCAGTGCTCAGGCAGAGTGGAGAACATGGGGGCCACTTGTTGAAAAGCCCCCACTTTGTTCACTAATCTGACTAAGCTGTGGAACCAGCAGTCACTACTGGGGGCCACGTGCTGCTGTCATCAGCATCCTTCAAAAAGGCCTCCCTGTTTCCTGTACATCCCAGCATTCTCAGGAATAATCAGCTTCTCTTTTGCCAGATTTCTACTCTTCCTGAGTGTTTCCCATCAGCCTGTTCCCAGCTGCTATCTCCCAGGACCACGCAGACCAAAGGGAAAGGGCTCTGGCTGGCGTCCCCACCTCTAACACTCCCAAAGAAACAGCTCTCCTGGCTCCCTGGGCCACCTGACCTCCTCGCCTCTCTCCCTGTCTCATTTCTGCAGCTGTGTGTGGGAGCTTTCGGAAGCACTTTGAGTGGGCACACATTTTAAACAGCTTCAGAGCTGTTTCTTACCATCTGCTCTTAAGGACTGGAACCAAGAAAAATGTCTTTGAATATCACCTCTTCCCAGCCCCCACTCAACACTGAATCAAGACTTATCAACAACTCTAATGTGAACTATGAGATAACAAATATTTGTCACATGATTCTGCCTGTGCAGACCCTGGATAAACCAAATAGGCATGACCCTAGGGTCACCATCCCACCACACTGTGGGTGGCCGTGAAGGGTCTCAGCAGATAAGACTGGATTGGAAGTCTAAAATCCCCTCGGGCTGGTCCATTACTGTGCATGACTTTAGGCCATAAGTGCTCTGACCTTTGGTTTCTTTATGAAATGTTTCCATGGAGCCACATGCACAGGGGATAGGCTCATTATGAAAACAGAAAATGACTGACAAAGAGGAATAGAAAAAGATCAGTGTCCTCAGGTTCCTTACCTCAGATGTGAATGAGGAAAAGAGTTCTGGGGAAAGGAATGTGACAAGATACTGATTTCCCCAAGGTTTGATTCTCCTGTAGCTGTTGGTTGGTGATGGAGATAGGATCTTCTTGGGTCTGAGGAGCAAGGAAATATTCCATCCATCCAAATGAGCCCAGGAAGATGATCTATGGATAGAGTGATACAGTGAGGCCCTTGATGTTTCCTGCCTCATTCTCTTACCTAGTTCCTCCTAAACCATGGCAGTTTGCATCTTCCAAGCCTGCTGGAGAACTTACTTCTCTCTTATATGATATATTGTATGACACTGAAATCTTATCAGCATTCCTGTACTCCATTAGTGGAGTGAATCACAGACTTGCCCTGTACTGGTGGAGAGGGTGTGACTCGCTGGGTGTCAGTGTAGCATCCCACCTGTTCCCATCCATATCTGACCCTTTCTGCACATCAGCAGCCTGGTTTCTCAGCAGCCAGCCTCACTGCACACAGGGAAATTGTTGCTGACTTCAGTGACCTCCACCAGCTCCACTGTGCACAGGGTGTGCACCAATCAGATTATTCTGATCAGTAGGTCTGCAGATATTTATTAATAACATTCACGAGGTGCACGAAACTTGTTTATAATTATAATGATCATCACAATGGAAATGTCTGTGAGGAATTTTGCAGTTTATAAAGAACTCTGTCCTGCCTTCTTGTTTCATCCTCACAGAAAATGGTGGGGGAAACACCACTGCCTCTTTTACTTCAGGTAAGGAAACTGGATGGGCTCCCAGAAAGCTCAGTGACATGGTCAAGATGACACAGCTAGGAAGTGTAGATTAAAGGTGAGGACCAAGGTTCTCGTCTCAGGAGTGTATGTGACAGGATAATAAATGTGTCCCTTTATGAAAAGACTAGTAACAATAAGTGTGGTGTGTACTCTGAGCTCTATGAGCCGAGTAGTATCCAAGGATTTTGCAGAAAAGCTAATCTGGTCCAGGAGGGTTTCACAGAAAAGGTGAGACATGAGTTAGACCTGAAAGAAAAAGATGGAGTATGTGAAGGGAGGGGCATCCTGGAGAAAAGAACACTGTGGATAAACGGGAAAGTGAGCAATTTCAAGTTTTCTGGGGACCAGAGGACGACTTCAGGCTGGAGAAAAGCTTCTGCTGGAAAGAAGTGAAAAACTAGAAATCCATTTGGAACTTCAGAAGTTTCTTTGAGGATATAACACTGATTTCAAAAGGACCTCAGCACTCTCACACTTCCTAACACCTTGTGCCTAAATACAACCTGCAAGTGGACCATGCTGGAGCTGCCTTGAGAAATCTGTGGGGCCAACTCCAATGCAGAGGGCCTTTGCACTGAAACTTAGACATACAACTCTCCGGGAGGAGCAGGAGGATGGCTGGAGCCAGGCCAGTTGGTGCGTGTGGTTTTCTACTCTCCTGATTGGCGGTTTTGATCTCCCTGAGCCTTGCTTTCTACCTCCACAAAACCGAAATTAAAAATACTAAGAAACACTAGGCAAGAATTCCTTGTCCAAAATGTGCTTCAGATTTTGGGATTTTTTTTAACTTTTGGAAGACTTTTATATACACAATGAGATGTCTTGGAGATGAGGCGTATCTCTCTCTTTAAGTTCACCTTCTACATATAACCTGAATGTAATTGTCTATAATGTTTTTGATAGTTTTATATGAAATAAGCTTTATGGGTGTGAAATTTTTCCCCTGTAAGGTCATGTAGGTACTCACAAAATTTTGGAAACGTAAAATTTTATCAGTGACATCAGACTTGGAGAAATGATCAGACAATCATCTCAAAAGCTCTTTCCAGTATCAGTAAATTAGTTCTATAAGAAATAGTAATGCTCTATGAAATGTTATGGCTTTCCAGAAAAAAGAAAGCAGTATTAGACAGCAATCTAGAAGTTGGTCTAAATATGCCAGGAAGTAATGGTCAGAAAAGCCACCACTGACGTCACAGAAGCCAGCACTGAAGTTCTTAGTATGAAGTATTGGATCAAGGGTGCTGCCCTTTTGATCTAGAATGTTTTCTAAAGGACTATGTTAAAGTCTTAGTATCCATCTTGGCAATAATGGGGAAGAGTGGAAACTTTAAGAGATTTTAGAGCAAGAGGTTTGGGATCATTTGGGATGCGCCTTTGCAGAGGTCTGTGGAAGCCCAGGCTCCTCATCTTTACTTGTTGGCTGTGAGGTGAAGTGCTTTGCCTTCTCATGCACTGTCACCACGCTGCTTTCCTTCACCACAGGCTCAACACAAAAGAGCCAACCATTCACAGGCTGAAACCACCTGTACTGTCAGCTCAGATTAACACTCTCTCCTTATAAGTTTATTTCTTTAGGTATTTGTTACAGTAATGGAAATCTGGAATGACTTCCGTTACTTCTCAAAGACTTCCCAGTAACTGTGAGCTGCACCTCTGAGCACACATCTACTAAAACAAACTCCAGAGGATTGTGCTTCTCCCTGCCCTCTAGCTTCCCAACCTTGTCAAGTGCAGGGACACTGGGTGAAGGAGGCTGTGGGATGTAGTTCCCATTCCTGCTCTGTAATTTAGTAGAGACACCAGAAGAAGGATGGAAGGAGGGAAACCAAGGTGACGAATGCCCAGCACACAGAACAGCAAAGATATCACTACGGGCCTCTGCCCATAACTTCTACCTTCACCCCTACAAATGCCCAGAGCAAGCCAGCCAAGTATGGACAACCTTGCCTCTAAAATGTGTGCTGCTCTGTGGCAGAGGGGAGAAATCTGAAGCAAAAGCAGGTTACAATGGGTTAAAGAAATCGACACTGTTTACAGAAATATCTGGTGTTTTGACTAATTCCTGGCCTGATTTGCAACAATCATCAAGATGCTTTTCAGAGTTTTCAGTTCTCCATTAGCATTTTGTAAGCCAACAAGTCTCTGAGATTCAAATCCTGTGACCATCACATTAAGCTATAAAACATTGTTCTGCTGATGTAGTAATTGCCTGACATGGCTACCTGCTTCGCATTCGTGCTTAGTATGCAAATCTGTTCCAAGAATGCATTTGGCAATCTCTTTTATGTCCACAGACACTGCCTTTCCATATTCTAAAAAATGACTTTCTATTATTTTTGGTTTTCGTTTTTGTCTTTAAAACTAAAGCTTGGAAGTCCAGTGGAAGCTGAGAGCAACAACATATGCTTGTAATTAGGATTACCATCAGAGAATTCAACCTCACTGAGAGACGGAAAGGGGGCCACCAAGGGGGAGCAGCAAAGCTCTGGGAAAAACAGCAGATGAAATGCACCCAGTCGGGCTGGCTATTCCTGGTAATGGGAGATACTTGATTGTGAAAAGCAGTGCCTCTGAAGAAATGTTGCCTGGGCAAAAGGAGAAATGCTGACAAACAAAATGAGGCTTTGAGGATTTGCTTCCCAAGGCAGAATGACAATCTCCCAAGGAGAGCTGGGAGGTAACACTGGATGGTCACTGGTATCAGCGCCCTGTGACCCCTGCAAGACTTTGTTCTAGAAAGAAAAAAGACAATAGGCTTTCTTACTTCTCTCCTGCTGTGATTCTTCTCAGATTTCTAGATTCCAAGCACAAGTTTGCAATCAGAGTAACAAATCTCTGAATCCCAGCTCTGATTTTTTTTTTTAGTTTTTTTTTAATTATCTTTATTGGTACATTAAATATACACATCATGATTGCACTCCATAATGGGGATTTGTACCAGTATAAGACACAACTTAATTCTCATTTTTTCCCATAGCCCTACCCACCCTACCACCCCCCCATATATATAAAATTTGTTTCCTTACTTTTTTGTTACCAGCTCTGATTTTTTGTAATTGGGTATTGGAGAACATCTACTCCCCAGAACTATTCTGAAATAGCATACAGGAATTTCTGGAGCCTACTGGTTACCCAATGAACAGGAGTGCATGTGCTTTCCTACTTCATGGGCTTCTCACCTTCGTGGGTTTGTCTGTTATTTAATGGCTGTGAAGACATTTAAATTTATTTATTTATTTTATCATTACTTGTGAATGCCTATTACTTACCAGGCACTTTAGAACCTGGTGTAAATGACAAACAAATATGGCCCTAGTTATCTGGTAGAAAAAACACACATTAATAAACAAGACAATAAGTGGAATGAGAGAAGTGTAGCACGCTTGAGAAAAACTGAAAAGGAAAATTTTACACACATTTTGGGCACAGGGGAGGCTCACTGGAGGAGGTGGCCTCTGCTTTACTCCTGATTCATGAGTCTGATCAGGTGAGATAGAGAATGATGTTAAAAAGGAGAAAGATTAAAGTTAACATGTGGCTTCAGACCATAGAATGCCAAGGCTCACATCAAAGGTACAGCCCGATTGCTTATTAAGTGCAGTCTGTGAATGTAGCAACAGAGGCCTAGAGGACAGTGACCGACTCATCTGTCACAAAGTCAGCAAACAAGCCAGCACGTGTAGGTGGAAGCTCCCCACCTCTGCACTCCTGCCATCTCCTGTGCTCTGCCAGGAACTGCCTCCTCCCTGCCCCACCATTCCCTGGTATTCTTGTCATGATCTTGCAGGTTCTAACTGTGTAATTTGGGAAAGTTGTTTCATTGTCCACATTTACTTGACTATAGCAAAAGGACTCATTACTACTCTATTTTGAAAAGCACAAAGGAAGTAAACACATGACAGTAATATATAGGGAAAAGATACAACAAGGTAGGGGCACAATTTCTCAGCAAGAGGGAAGTGACTAAATGTTTCTGTTATTGTTTGTGTCTAGATGACTTCCCAAAGCCTTAGGTTGGCATAGGTGGAACTTTTCAGATATGAGATGATCTAGAGTGTATGATGCTGAGATTAATGGTGTGTGCTTATTAGATTAATCCACTTACTGGGTTGGCATTGTTCTAGGTAGGAGTAAGGGTGCTCCATGTGAGGGCTACCTGCCTCAACAGAAGGTAGCCTGGATACAATATAAATGGAACAGAAAGAATCTGTCCTTTGGGATTTGTTGCCTGCTTCTTGCTCCTTTTGCTGTCCTCTGAACTGTTTCTCTTTAGTAATACCACTCTGCCATGTCACCCTGCCTTGGAGCCAGCTATGAACTGACACCTCTCCAAACTGTAAGCTAAATAAGTCTCTCCTCCATGGAGTGTTGGGTATTTTGTCTCAAAAATGAGAAAAGTGAGTAAGACAGTGTCCAAAGTTCCAAAAAAAGTTCTCTCAACCTTTGTTACAGACTCCTGTGAGTCTCCAGAGGTACTCAGTTAATTCTCACACTGCACTCAGGGTCTAATGTCTTTGAAATAAGACAAACTGAAATGAAACTCCATTCACAGAGCCAAGATCAAGTTACTGAACCTCCATGAATCTCTCTCATATATGATGATAAACTTACTCAAAATGTTGTTAATATAGCTAAACTAAATGCAATAAACTATGTAAAGTGCACAACACATAATAGACACAAAATAAGTGTAAACTTATTCTTGTCTCTATAGGAGATAAGCCACAGAAAATCACTCAAACACAATGCTGTACTTAGTATCAAGTTTAAATTCACTTTTTCCAGCATGTGCCCTAATATCTTTCCCCTTTCAGATCTCAATAATATCCAATACAGATGATCCAATGAGCTTTTTGTTTTAGAAAGACAGAGTTTGCTGGTTTAATTTGAGAAATGAAAGGTTTATTTAAAAAAGTGAATGTGTATAGATAAAAAAGGAAGCATCTCAATTGTTTAGCTGGCAGCAAAGAAAGACAGCAGGCTACTGAGACTCAAGAATAGAAACAAAAGAGCTCTTCAGCATTTGGAGATGCCTTGGCTCCAGTCTCACTGGAAGAGGAGTGCACTGCTTATACCTTGGATCCTACCTATTACTTTGACTTGATTTACCCTCTTGGACTCTTTTTGTATCTCTTGCTATTTTCATCTTGCCACCAGTTGGCTAATGCTTCAAATCAAGCTCTCATCTCCTTAGGATGATATGAAATTATCCTGATTAATCATTAGTCTTTGTTGGACCAAACTTCAAATCAAATCACTTCAACTGCACTCCAGCCAAGGGACTGGCTACCCCTGTGACCACTGTCTCCTACTGTCTATGATTGTATTTTTCAACTTTGTGAGACAATTGGCTTGGTTTGTTTTGATGATAACTATTTAGTATTTTGGACCTTTCTGGTTTCCACAAGCTCATGTATAATGGAGAAAGGAAATACATATATAGACATATAATTGCAACTAGGAGATATTATCTTCAGCAGTGAGTAGAGGATTAGGTGTGCTGGAGGAACTAAGAAAATCAGCTGGAGAAACACTTGCATCTTTTCTTGATGGATTAATAGATCATGATTAGGGCTAAAGAAAATTAGACATGGCGAAAATATTTTAAAATAGATAATGCTGTGTAGAGTACTGTGTTTGGTTAATCAGGATTAGTATAGACTCATCTGGGGAAAGAGACTGTAAGATTGAGTGGGAACAAATTATGGAGGGACTTTCAAGTATTATACAAAGCAAAGAATATGTTAACTATCCTCAGACACTGCAAAGACATTTAGTCATTCTATGACAATATTTTAATTTAAGAAAGCATCTTGTGGCATTTTATAAGATGAAATAAACATGTACAGTTTAGTGGGAAAAGATCAGTTAAGTTCTGTTGTGGTATATATAGTTGATATTGTGAAATAGAAAATATTTAACAGGAAAGA
>PVIR01014435.1:0-40241 GCA_004026965.1 Petromus typicus | reverse complement strand
CAGCTAGGAAGTGGCACAAGTAGAATTGGAACATAGATCTTCCTTCCTCCAAATTTTGTATTTCCCCCCTTGACCTCCTCATTATCAGAAAGTTCCTTGGATTTAATTTTGTTTGCCTCTTCATTATTTGGTTTCATAGTGGTGCCCCTTTTCCATAGTTTTGCTTTTCAGGGTTTCAATCTCCTGTCAATGACAGTCTGAAAATATAAAGCAGAAAATTAGAAAGACAATTCATAAATTATAAATTGTGTGCCATTCTGAGCAGCACAATGAAACTTCATGCTTCCTGCTGGACCTTGCACAGGACACAAATCATCCTTGTGTCCACCATATCCAGTCTGCATACATTATCCATTAATTACTTTGTAGCCATCTCTGATACTAGATCAACTGTCATACTATCAGAATGCTTGTGTCCACGTGTCCCTTTTATGATAGCTTAGTGTTCATGTCATCTACCTCACTTCATCTCATCACAAAGGCATCAAATCATTCCACATCATCACAAGATGAAGAGGGATGAGTACAGGAGAGGAAGGTATTTTGAGAGAGACCATAGTTACATGATTCGTATTATACTGTTATAAGTACTCTATTTTATGTAAGTTATTGTTGTTAATCTTTTACTATTCCTACTTTATAAGTTAAATTTTAGCATAGGTATGTGTATATGGAAAAAACCATAGCGTATATAAGGTTTGTTACTATTTGAAGTTTCAAGCGTGCACCAGAGATTTTGGAATGTTTCTGTCATTGATAAAGGTAACTACCACATTTCATATATTTCATTGTCTTTATTTCAACTTTTGAATAGGTAATTTATGGCCATGACTCAAAATCCAAGATATATAAAGAACATTCAATAGAAAACTTGCTTCCTCTGTTTCTCATTTACATAGTTTATACCACCCCATCATATTTGTATTATTTCCCTATAGAACTGCCAAGTGAAAATATAAGTAATTATGACAAAATATACAGAAATATTTTTAAATCATAACAATATTTCTCAAATTGTAACTCACATATTTTGTCCTTTTATTGCATTCTCACTATTAGGCAACTTTAGAAGAACTAATATCTGTGTTAAGGAATAGATCTTTAGGTCAACCCATTACCCAAGAAATCAATGAATTCATTCAATTTCCAAAATGCTTTAGAGTCTCTTTGACAACATGGACACCCTGGCACTTGGACACCCTGTACATTATATAACTTCAAGACTTTCATATTATAGCATATTTCATCAATGTTTTCTGAACATTTCAAAGTCCTCGAATTCTAGAAAACACAAATGAGAGTGGGGAGAGAAAAATAAGGAGAAAGAGGAGGGAAAAGAAAAGAAGAAAAAGAAGGAGAAAAAAAGGAAGTGTAAAAAGACAGTACAAATTGAAAGAAAAAGAGAATAGGAAGAGGAAGTGCAGAAAGAAGAGGCCCACAGTGCACAAGAGGAGAAAGATCTTGAAAAATTTACGGATTACAGCTTATTTTTCCATTAGTAACAGGGTAATCTTGTTTTAACATTAGAGCCTAATGTCTTATGTTTTGATAATCTTTGAAAATGATGTGACTTTCTATCTAACTTGCAAGAAGACATGAAAATGTTATATAATTGCGAACACTGAAACAGACTACCATATAGTTGGAGAGCATCTTAAATTGCAATAGGCAACAAAAATGAGATGCCAAGTTCAGTTTAAATAAAGAGTTGAATAAATTTGATAAGATCAATAAACCAAGGTTAATTATTTTTATCATTTTTACTACAGATATTAGTTTAGCTGTCAGGTGACAGCTTCTTCCTCCTTGCATATCAGAAGAATATAATACATATTTTCCTTGTATTAGCACACAACAGAAAGACATATCTTCTGTTTTTGTTTCTGTCTTTTGAAACAGTATGTTTTAAGCTATTGAAAAGATTTGTTTATATGCTATAAAATCAGTTTAGTCATCAATGACCAGTATTTTTAAATGAAATGCAATAAAAGAGACAATATGGATGCCATGAGGTAAAAGTAAACATTATTTCATGAAATATCTTGAGTAATGTATATATGTGAATGTGCATACACATGTGACTATTTGTGTTCCTACTAAATCTAATGTAAAATATTTTTCTTGCTACGTGGAATTATTCAAAAGTTTAATCAATATTGTTTCAAATGCTGGGAACTACTGACCAGATGTATAAATATAACAAAATCTTCACAAATAACGAATCTTTGCCAAAATCTAAAAACCTTGGTCCTCCTGAATGTACTTTTCTAACTGTAAGGGGATCCCATGTTATCCTTTAATAATGAAGCTTCTGTTCCCATTATTTTGGAAATTCTTAGAAAACAGCAGATCTAATAGAAATCTAATAGAAATGTGAATGCTTCCTCTCACTTGTACCATCTCATGATTTGGACCTCAGCTTCCTGGTTGTCATTTCTATGGACAACCATTGGATACAGTGCTCAAGGGACCCTGGTCAGTGCTCAACAGGGCCTGAAATTCTTCAGCTTACATAAAATATTTACCTTTATGCTTTAGACTGTACTGCCACCTTCACGGTGGTCATGTCCAGAATTTTTTTTGATGTTAGTACTTTTCAGTTTAATGACAACTACCAAATAATAAAGAAAGATGGATCACAAGATAAAAATGTGTATGTTAGGGATAAATCTAAGTAAATGTTGATGAAATGGTAATGGATAATAAATATTACCCTGGGATTTGGATGTTGCAAAGGAAAGAATTTCTACATTTGTTATAAGGTGGTTATTCCAGGGTAGAGGAAAGTTGTAGAGCTAGAGTAAAGAGAATAAAGAGTAAACAATTCAACCTTCCATGTGGTAACTGCATCCCTACCATCAATGACTCAACAAATACTCAGGGTGGAAAGCACCATGGAAGATGCAAACTCCATATCCATCTCCTTTCCTCTAAGAACTTATGGTTAGAAGTGAGTGAGATAATGTGAGCATCCTGGTGAAATCTCGGTGTGGCTGAGTAGAGAGGGCATTGCTGTTCAAGGCCTTTATGGAAATATATGTGAGTATACTTCCAGGAGATACAGGTAAGAAAATAGGTCATGTTAAGATTATGGAGAGAGGGGCCGGGGAGTTAGCTCAGTGGTTCCGGCGCCTGTCTCGCAAGCGCAAGGACCTGGGTTCGATTCCCCGGTAACCACATAACAATACTGGGTGTGGAGACTCACACCCAGCAACAACCAGTACCACATACTACAGTGCCGGGCGTGGTGGCTCACGCCTGTAATCCCAGCACTTGGGAGGCAGAGGCAGTAGGACTGTGATGTGAGTTTGAGGCTGAGCTCAGGGCCAGCCTGAACCACAAAGCGAGACCCTGTCTCAAAAAACCTAAAAAAAAAAAAAAAAAAAAAAAAAAAGATTATGCAGAGAGTTTTGTGATATTCATGTTGAGATTTTCAAACTGTGGCTTGATTTAATTCACCAAATGTAAGAGGGAGACAAACAAATAGTGATATCAATGCTTGATGAATAGTCTAGAAAGAGTGTTCAGGAAGCATCAGTGGAGAAGTAGTCACACCAGGTAGGAAGCAGCTATAAATGTTGAGGTATGAGCTCACTGAGCTCTCTGTGGTTAAGTAGGAAAACTGGGTACAAACCTATCTGGGTGATTCTGTCATTGCTATTCTTAGATTTCTCCTCTATGAAAAGAGAGTGGCAACTATACTCACCTTATGGGAATGTTATGAAGTTGAACTAAAATAATGTGTGTAAAGCATGTTGTCCAGCACTGAGCCATATAACCTGTTGTAGTTATTATTGTTCTTACCATAGTGGTAAACTAGAAAAGCTGGAATGTAAGAGACATTATAAAGAAATAGTACATATGCTGCAGTGAATGTGTATGTGACTAAGATAGTCAAAGATGACTTTACTTTTTGTTCAGGTAACAAAGAAGTGGTGATACCATCAAGAAATATGAAAATGGGAGAGCTAGGGATTTAGCTCAATGGTTGTAGCACCTGCTTTGCAAGCACAAGGTCCCGGGTTCAATCCCCCATAACCACATACACAGTGCTGGGCATGGTGGCTCACGCCTGTAATCCCAGCACTCAGGAGGCAGAGGCAGGACAATTGCTGAGTTCAAGGCTGAGTTCAGGACAAGGCTGAGTTCTCTACCCTGAACATGGAGTGGGACCCTGTCTCACACACACATAAAAAAAGAAATATGAAAATGGGGCAAGATGGGAAAACAGTGAGTCAGGTTTTTCATATAGTATTGTTTGGAGTCAGTGTAAAGTATCCTGATGAAACTGACCACCACCAATTTCAATGTATAGGACTTGACCTTGAAGGAAAGATTAGCGATTCCAAGAAAAACATTTAGGGAGGCATACAAGTAAATATATACAGAATTTAACAGTCTAAAAACTAGTTTTAAAATTTCCAAGGAAAAAGGTCAGAAGAGCAAAACAGCAGATAAAGTTTAACCAGGTGTCATATTTCTTGTGGCAAGGAGCCACCAAAAGAGGGATTGAAGGCTGAAAGAGACTTGTGTTGGGCATAATAGGGACTCTACAGGAACATGCCATGCCCTGTGAATTTAGAGTGTTTATGACCTCACTAAAATGATGCAACTTATAGACCTGTGACAGAAAGCATGAAACACAGTATCCAGTAATATCATTCAATCTGTGAACATTATTTTTAAGGTTTAAAATATATAGTATTTTACTAACTAAAGAAGTCAGGAAGACTTCATAGGTGTTTCAGACCTTGAATGATGGATGACATAGCACAGAATACCAGAGGGTCCATTTCAGATGAGAGAGCGTTCATGTGATCACAAATGAAGAGTCAGAAACAGCCTTATCCATTTTAAGGGAGTGAGAGGTGACTGATGTGACAAGAGGGAAGAGAAGAGAAGGAAGGAGAAGTGAAACATTTCTGTATAAACCACATAGCTAATCTCAAGTCTCACCTGGGGGAACTCTAAACTGTTCAGACTCATCTTGACTTCACAACTAAATGTTTTGCGCTATATTTTTTGTTTCTTTTTCCTCTTGTGCGTCTTGGACTCCCAGCTGTCCGTTGAGTGACTAAGTGAACAGCAAAGCTATTTACGAGCATCAGGAATGATGATGGGAACAAGTCAGAGTGAGTGATTTTGAAATCTGGAGAATGAAGAGTTGGATTTGGTACATATTGTGGTCAAAATGCTACTAGGACATCCAAGTGCAGAGGTTAAATAAACAGCCCGATATATGCATCTATATTTTGAAATGGAAGTCCAGACAAGTGATATAGAGAGTCCCCATCCCAAAATAATAGCATCTTGATAATCATAATGATGATGATGATGATGATGATGACAAATATCCATTAAGTATATTAAAGGTATAATTATAAGCATTTTCCAAATAATAAATCATTTAACCTTCATAACCACTATATAAGACAAATGTCATTTTTATTCCCATTTAAGGAAAAGACTGAAAGTGAGGCTCAGAAAAGTTATGTACCATAACATCATACAAGAGGTATCAATGGGAGCCAAGACTCAAACCTATGCAAGTAAAACTCCAAAGCCTGTGCTCCTAGTTACTACCTGAACAAAAATGTTAGTAGTAGAAGTACAACCAAATGTATAGCAGAGTATACAAAGAGAGAGGTCAGTTACTGATCTTCTAAAAAGTAGGTAGAAAGAAAAGAAGCTTTCAGAAGGGATGAGAAGCAATCACCAAGATTCTGTAGAAGAAAAACAAGGAGTGAGTGACAGCTTCAAAATCACAAGAGGAGAAAATACTCAAAAAAGAGCATGTATCATCAGCATTAAGAGGTTCAGCTATGGGAACTGACAATTTTAAGGACTCTAAATTATGTGGTTGTCAGAGCAGAGGCCAGTAAGTCATGTCTCATGGATGATATTGAACCCACATTTGCTTTTATTTAGCCTGCAAGCTAAAAATGGTCTTAGCATTTTAAGTGCCTGAAAAAAATCAAAACAATATATTTTTCGGATGTGAAAATTACATGAAATTTACATTTTAGTGCTCATAAATAAAGTTTTGTTGGAACAGTCTTATTTACTTATGTATCATCTATGACAGGTTTTTTTCTTTTTACAACAGCAGAACTGAGCAACAGAGACCATGTAGTACGTGAAGCACAGTCTTCCCTTCAGGCCCTTTGTAATATAGTTTTCCAACCCTTGGGTTAAAGTACCTGCTCTAAGATGAGAATCCCATAGTTCACTGTCTATTATCATAGACTTAAAAAACAACAAATGTTGGTGAGGTTACTGGGGAGAAGCAACACTTTTGATGAGAATATAGACTAGTACAACTCCTATGAAAATCATTATAGAGATCCTTCAAATACGTAAAATATAAATTTCACTTGACCAGATATATCTCTGGGTATCTTCCCAAGCTAAAGTCATCATATTACACTAATATGTGCATCCCAAGTTTATAGCAGCATAACCAATAATAAGTAAAGAGTGGAAGTGACCTATAGGGACATCAACAGATGAATTATGAAAATATATATCATATATTGATAATATATAATTTCATTATACCATAATACATTATATATGTATATATGTATGTATATATATGTATGTGTATATATATTTATATAATATATTACTTGACCATAAGGAAGGATAAATTTCACTTATTTTAGGAGAGTGGCTAGATTGAGAGGCTGTAATACTAAGTAAAGTAAATCACACAGCAATTAAATATTTCATGGTTTCTCTAATATGAGAGACTCAATATATAAATAATTTAAAGAGAAAAATAAAAGTGAAATGGCAGGAAACAAGCAGGTAGTCTCTGTGAAGATGGAAAGAGGATTTCAGAGAGGAGGGAAAAGGGAGGGGGGCAAGGGAGTAAAACTGATCAAGATGTGACATATGTGTGTGTATGCATGTCTATGTGTGTTGTATCCATCCTCTAGCCTGAATATAATTACTGTGACTCCAAACATACAATAATAAAAATATTTTTAAAAATCAAGCCCTCAGTTCAAGTCTCAACACTATCATTCATTAATCTGTGTGACTTCAAGTCACTCAAGGGCTCTAATGAAGGTCGTATGTACAACGACATAAAACAGAACTTACCTCAAAGGATCGTTGTGAACATCGAATAAGATAATCTGGGTAAAATGCCTGGCATGCCTGGTGCAGAGTAAAAACTTCATAACGATCAGCTGCTGTGAATTTCCTGATGCGCACAAATGAACGATGGGGAAAAATAGATATTAAATGGCAATGGATACCAAAAAGAATTGGAAATGAAGGCTACAAAAAAGGAAAATACAGTTCTGCACTGTTTCAGTGAAGCTGAGGGTGGGAGAGGAAGTGGCTCCAAGGAGGAGAGAATTGTTATTTTTAATGAAAAGATCTGAACACATTCAAGGGATGAGAAATTTATAAGTAAAGGTTGCTCAAATGGGAAGAACAACAGCTATAGAAGGTAGGAAGAAGATCAAGAGGAGAAGGAAAGATCCACCTCATGAAGAAATAAGGATATCTTTTCCATAAAAATAAGGTGGAATGGAACACAAGTATAAGATTTGATGTGACTTAGAAAAAACTCATACCTGAAAGAGTCTTTCTTGTGAGATGAGAGACATACCATTGTGAGGCCGGGATAGGGTGATTTGACAAGACAGTGATTATGGAACTTTCTATAGGGCAGTGAACAACACCATTCAAGAAAAGGACACGTAAAATGGCCCTGTGAGTTGGGCAGAGGTTGGAAAATCAGAACTTGGTGGCACCGATCTGTGTAGCTTTCTTCAGTGATACCCAGACGGCTAAAAAGAGAAATTAATAATTTAGAGTTGTGTCAAAAAACTTGAGAAATTAATAACTGCCACAGGCAACCATTTGAACCTGTGCCACCTTGGTCTTAGAAGAGCTGGCCCTGGGACTACAGTCTTGGTAGCAGCTCTAAGTTTGCTGCTCTTTACCCTCCATAGTGGTAAATGGAGCAGTATCCCCCTAGACCCCACAGGATTTTTCCTTACTACATAAAAAAAATAAGAGTACACTAGAAAGCTATGGGGAAGAACATAAACTGTGACTTTCATGAGAAAATGATACTATTGAAGGATGAGGACTAGTGTAAGAGATGGATGAAGGATTTTTCAGGAAAACATGAGCCCAATAGAAAATATCTTTCAACTCTAGAGATGTGAGACACAGGCTTATCATGTCTGACATAGATCCACATACAGTGCTACAATAGCTGATATGTTAGGTTTGGCTCTTTAAGACTCTAGGGATAAAATCAGAGAGGTAGCCCCATTTCTATATGAAAAACTAAGGTCAGCGTTGTAACATATAAAGGGCACACTGTCTGAGGAATCAATAAAGACAAAGAATAAAACATTTGTCTGGCAGTAGAGAATCAAAAAATGGAACAAATTTTCCCAAAAAGGTGCCCAATGAGGCCCCAGGGGATTTGCATCTCAGCTGATACTTAGCCATGGCTGCTCTGAATACTCCATAACTTCAGAGAGCTGGGACCTCCTTCCTGGAAAAGTGGGTCTCTTGGAGGCATTTTGAATATCTTGCTCTGACCTGGGGTATAGATATGCATACATTCGACCTGAAAGTCTCTGGGCTCATTTGTATTTATGATCTAAGGATATACAGGACTCATCCCAATTTTTATAACACAACACAGTCCCAAAGCACTTCCTCATCCAACATTTTTAATATATTAGCACAGTGTCAAAAACACTACCATAAGGGATCAAGAGTCCTAGGCTTAAGCACTACCTCTAACACTTATTAGGAATGAGAAGCTTAACAATGAGTCTCAATTTTCATCTTTTTAGAATGAAAATAACAGTAGTAGAATCCTTATAGAGTTGTCAGGAGGACTAAAGAACAGTGTTTAGCAACCAGTCTGGCTCATCCTTACATTTAATCACATCATCATCATCATCCCCATTAACACACAAAATCTTCGAAGCTTCCAACAAAATCAGATATGAATATAGACTTTGCTATCTTCTGGTTATAAGAGCTGAAAGTCTTATAACCTTTATAAGCCTATTTCTTCATCCTCAGATTTGCTAACTAAACAAGATCCTGTATGCAAAATACTGCTCAAATGTTCATGTTCATTTTTCTTCTAATAGAGGTATACCCCTTTTAAAAGAGATGAAAAGGGATCTCAGAGGGAAAAGCAGTTACAATGAGAAAATGGCAAGCCTGTGATGAGAATCCAAACCCTCTACTCCCAATCTAAGGCTCTCTCTAATTATATTCTCCTAGAGTAATTTGGGCCTCTTCTCAGAGTAGAGGATTACACCTGGCCCCAGCAGTGGGCGCTGTGCTGCTATGTGCAGGTCTATGATGCTTACCAGCCAGAAAGGCAACAGAATTAACTAAAGCTCTTGTGAGCTGATGTCAAAACTCAGAACCTCATGTCCTTTCCTTGCCCCTATATATAGTGAATATTTAAAGTAGAGAGATCTAGTGATCTTCATATAAAGGAAAAACGCTTTCCTCCTGATGCTACCACCTGACTTTGGTGTGTGACTCCCCATCATCCAAGTTTTATTTTCTTAATTTGTAACCATTGTTCAAAAGATGAAAGTGCTAGGACTTGCAAGCGATTCCTTCTGAAAGAACCAGCCATCAGTACAACAGTGTGAAGCAGATTGTTCAGCTCATTTTCTTTCTGTTAAGGAGGAAAGACTGAAGTTTCAGATATAAGATATTATCAAGCCCCTTGTACAGCTAGGTGGCATTAGAGTCAGCAAGAAGACGTTGCAAACAGAAAGGGTCACATGAATGGGACGCTGTTAAGCAGACCATCTATATCCTTCTTGGGGCTGAAGGGCCCAAAAGGCAGAAGTATTCCTAGAATGCTAACGTTCCATGGGCTTTGAATGGAAAAGTTGAAATTCCAATATTATGAACCTTTTTTTTCTTTCTTTTTTGGTGCTACCAGGGATTAAACTCAGGCTCTTGTGCTCCCATGTTAGGTGCAGTGTCACTTGAGATAAATCCCTGGCCATGAATGAATTTCTTACATTCCTTATGCTGTTTTTTCACCTGTAAAATGAGATGATAGTACCATCTAACTCACAGTGTTGATTTAAGTGTAGAGTTAAAAACTATGTGGACATACTTGCAAGTCCCTGACAAGATACAAGGAATCATTAAGGATTCGGTGAATTCTTCGAAAGATGTTAACAGATGTGGTGATCTTGACAGCTAGACGGACAGGTGAGAAGCTGCTGTGGCTCCTCACAGCCCCTCAACTGATAAGTAGAGTGTTTTGTGCACCTGTCGGGCTTCATTTCTGGCTTTGGCTCCCTCCCCATCCCTAGCAACATGAAACAGTTCACTCACCCTCCCTAGAGCCAGCAGCAGGTCTGAAAAAGCTGTGATCTGAGAGCAGCAGGAGCAGACAGTGGGGAAGGGACAAGGTGCTTCTGAGGCCAGATGCTTCCCCACTACTCAGCCACATCCTCTAGACACACAGAGAACCTGTGACACCAAGCTCGGGAGGAAGAACAATCAGAATGACCCCTAAGGAACACAAGCATGGAGTCATTAAAGAAGGGGCATAATTGGCCTCTCAAATCTATGATGGCAGATACACATCCTAGCAATATGGCAAAATACTTGTCTCGTGAAATAAATAAAACAATGTAAATAACTCCTGAGGCTATCAGCTATTTTCTCTGAGTTATTTTTGTTTCTCTCCTCCCTCCCTCTCTGATTCTGCTGGTCTCAGAAGCCCCACAGGAGTCACAGAAAAAGAGAGGTGACATCAGAAGGATTAGGTGGAGCCACTGGTTGGCAACAGCTTGGGAGGGGTCCTGAACAATATCTACCTGTGAGCTTTAGGGGCCCCCACAGTCCTCTGTGATGAAGGGAAGAAGGGAGGAGCTCAGACCCACCCAAATGAGGAAGGAGAGATGGGACAAAAGAGAGAAAAGAATGTTCCTAGAACAGAGAAGCACCCAAGGCTACTTGTCCAAGTCCCTGACCACACAGAAGTGAGTGACCCTGAGCAAAAGTGAAGCTGAGGCTGTGTTCGGGGTGTAAGTAGAGAGAATATCAGGGCACCGGGTTGTTCAACCGCTGTAAAGGAGAAATTCTACCAGATCCTTTCCTTTATTTTTCCCTAAAAAATAACTTGTGAACTTACAATGATAAGAATGGGAAGATTGTGTATGAAGAGGTAAAATTAAAGTTTCTAAGGAAGAAAAAAGGCTACCTGCATTATCTCTCAAAGCAAGCAATTTGAATTATTTCTCTGTACACTCTTCAGAATTTAATTTAATTTATTTAATTAAACAACTGGTGTAGGCCAAACACTAAGTGTTTTACAAATATTTGCTCACATAGTCCTTATCAGACCCATCTGAGGCTAACTACAATAATTCTGATTTTACGGATGAAACAAAGAATCAAAAAAGGACAGTAGGCAAATTATGTAAAAAAAACCCCACATCTAGTGAATGGTTGAAACCAAGAATCACACTGAGGTTAGCTGAACTGTAGAGAAGAGACTCTTAACCTGATGGTTTCAGTTCAAACTGTACCCTTTTCACCCCCTGTTGGGGTGTGATGTTTATTTGCAGTTATCCCCTATGAAACTAAACAATGAGGAGGGTCAGAGCCAGACCTTATCAGTTCACCCCTGAATTTCTATGGCCGAGCAAAAAGCCAAATGGTGAACTTCATTAGTGAAACAAAGATTCAATGAGTTTCAGTGAAAACTAAGTGATAACATCAAATGTATTCAGGGTAGAAGCACACTGCATAAGATCTGCTCCCCAACTTCCCAGGTTGGTTTTATTTGTGAAAAACAAACAATTGCAACATTGAGACAGAGACTATTTTCAGTGTATATAGAAGACTATGAATGACAATGACTTTGGAGACTTGGAAGCACAAAAGCACATGGAGTTGGTTCTACCTAGAAAAGTCAGGCAGAGCTGTACGAATATGATGTAACATTTGAGATGAGAGCTTGAAGAAAAATCAGGGAACGGGCATTGGGCAGAGCAATCTCAGACCAGGAGTAAGGCACATGGAAAGTCAGACCTGTGATGGGGACAGGTGCTCCATGGTGGCTGGCGTCTAGCCTGTGTCAGGGGGTGTACAGACCAAACCTCTGGGGTGCTAAGCAGGAACCTAATGATCAATTCAATCTTTACCTTATAGCCAGAGTAAGGTTGCCAGCAAACTGTCAATTCAAATAAAGATAGGAACAGATTTGTGTTCTAGAACTATCATAATCAAAACAGAGAAAAGTGTGAAGACAATAAGACCATAAAATGGGAGGGCACCGTAGTCCCATGGAATGACAGCAAGGTCCTGAATTCAGTCAGTGGTAATAGGAGTGGAGAAAAGGAATTAGCAAGGAAGACCTTTCACGGGTTGCATTGATAGCTTGATGGTAGACAATGGCAAAGTCCTGAAGAGGGGAAATTCAAAGAAGATTCCCAGATTTCTTACCTGAGAAACTGGATAAATGATATTGCAGTATTGCTGTGTGTAGTGCAGACCACAATTTGATCTATGATGTGCTGAAAGCAAACTCTCTAAGTCTTCAGATAAAATGAGATGATTGACCTTCTATGGCCAATTATGTAAACTTTTCCTTAGACTAATTATTTCTGGTGTATTTCAAATAGTCAGTGGCTATGTGTAAGACATGGGATTTTTACAACATAGACCAAATACTGTTAATACTTCTTTTCAATCCCTGAAGCAACTTCTCAGGTGTACATGTGTATGGAGTTGGCAGAATCTCCTGCAGTTCTGTGGTTTCCACTTAGAGGAGCAATATTTTCTTGTAGGAGAACCTTGCCCTTACTGAGTGATTGACTCTAGAAGCCCAAAGCAAAATTAGCAATAGCCTTTCTTCTTCAGAGGAAAACAAAGATAAAGACTAAAGAGAAATGGCATTGCTGCTAAATTGTTCAGTGACCATGGGTGAGTAATTTATTCTCTGTGTCACTTGGGATATAATGCTATCTACCTAATCTAACAAATGAGAAAGGATTGAGGAACAAATGAATTACAAAGTATGAATAGGCTTTTCAAAATATCCCATAAGCGATGTAAATTATAATGTCAAGATCTCTGGGCTTTGATTTCTAATCCATCACTGTGCCAATGAAAAGTGGTAATTTTCTTCTGACTTCATTTATGTCTCTACAATATGATACAAGTGATTACAAAGTGACTTAGAGATCTTGCTTACTGAAAGAGTGAGACAAAGAGACAGAGAGAGACACAGAGAGAGAGAGAGAGAGAGAGAGAAGGAGAGAAACAGTGAGAGAAAGGGAGGAGGAGGGACAGAAAGAAAGAGAAACGACTTGGCCTCAGGCAGGGAGGATGCTGGCTTATAGACAAACTAAGTACTATAAGTGATGCTGGAATAAGTAAGCACTTAAAATGCTAAGTCGTTCTATATGTGCCCTACCTGACATCATTCTTTTAATCGTTAATATATCTCCTTCCCATATCTCTTTGATTCAAGAAATTCACTCAAGCATGCAATATTATCATATTAAGAACCTGAGCTCCTATGATGAAAAGAAAATCTTGTACCTGCTCTATAGGCAAAAGAGTCTTTATTTAAATTAACTAAATAGAAGTAAACATTTCAGGAATGGTGCCCTCATTTGCATGAAGAAACAGGAAACATCAATTCCTAAGATGATTATAGTTATGGAAGATAAAAATGAGCACGAAGAGAAATGAATCATGTAGGCTTTGCCTACAGACCAGAATTCAGACAAGCCAGTCTAGAATCTCCAGGCCTCTTCAATACCTTTGGCACAGATCCAATCAAAGTTGAGTTTTGGCTATAAAATAAACACAGCTCAGTACAGTTCAAGAAAGACTATGAGTATTTAATTAATTAACAGTTGTTGACCAGCTTTGACAGCCTATAAGCAGAATTGGAGACAAATCAGGACAGTTAATCCACAAAGTCAAAAAGTCAACCCAGGGAACACTGAAAAAAGAAATTTTTTTTTTTGAGACAGGGCCTTGCTTTGTGGTTCAGGCTGGCCCTGAGCTCAGCCTCGAATTCACATCACAGAAATCCTCCTGCCTCTGCCTCCTGAGTGCTGGGATTACAGGCGTGAGCCACCACGCCCGGCACTGTGGTATGTGGTACTGGTTGCTGCTGGGCGTGAGTCTCCACACCCAGTATGGTACGTGGTTAACCGGGGATCGAACCCAGGCCCTTGCGCTTGCAAGACAGGTGCTGGAACCACTGAGCTAAATCCCCCAGCCCAGAACACTGAAATTTCTAAGGAAAAAACAGAAAATTGTGGTAAAAAAAAAATAAAATGACACAGGGTTGGAGAATTCAGGGGAAACCATCAGGCATTTTCATCCGTAAGTCCACCAAGTGAGAAACCAAGGAAAGCCAAATTCTATTTTCCCCATTTCACAGGGGGTCTGTAAAGACATGAGTTCAGAGAGAAACTAAGTGACAGCCATCAAACCAACCCTTTCTGGGAATCCTTTCAAAATATGCTCCGTTGATGGTTCTTAATTATCTTCTAGGCATTCATGCACACAACACACTCTGATCAGCAGCATGTCTTTTCACAGAACATTTTCCTGTTGGAGCCTCTGCTGGGAAGGTCTGCTGTGTGCATGTGCTTGCCCAGTGGACGAGCACTGTGCTACACTGGGACACCCAGTGCATCCAGACTCAAGAACCGCAAAGCAGCGATATCTTTGACAAAGGAGCTCATATAAGGTTTTATTTAAAATCTGTGGAGAGCCAAATATTTGCTTGTGCTGAATACGTCATGTAGATAGCAACACCTTCATTGCATCAGTAATGGAAAATATTATACCTTAAGTCCTTAAAAAGTCATAATACTACTTAAAAACTTACTTTAATTTGTAAGGAAATAAATTTTGTTCTCTCATTTCAAGTTCCAAATAGTTTCGTGTTGCTCTGAGTGACCAGTTCTCCTACACTGATATATAATTCCATCACTTGGATGTAGCTAGGCAAGGATTCCAAAAATAAATATCTTCAGGATCAGACCCATAAGATGAATGTGTCAAAAAACTATTGAGTAAGAGACAATTGAGGGCAGTAAATATTGTGATAATCAGTAGAGTTTGTACCCAAACAAAAAATTTGAATTCAGAACTTCTTAAAAACACAGCATACATTTCTAAGTTTTGTACTGAACTTCTAAGCACCTAGTTTTCTGCCTGTAGTTAGGACTAAAGGGAAAGAGTAATAGATTTTATCAAGTCTTCAGTGACTTTCAACTACAAGATTTGATCATTTTACTCTTCACATTGAAAATCAAGCAGAACTTTTTAAGGATCCAAATTCTAAATGAGATTCTGTGAAAATAACTTTTCTTATACTTTAAAACCACTCCTCCCATTCTATCCTTCAGGGCAATTTTTTGTATAGCTCTCATTTGACTAAAGTATCTCCATAAAGTTTAATTAACAATGACCACTGCCCCGTAACTGTTCCCTGTGGGGTTCTCTGCAGTCTGGCAAGTATGGATCTGACAGCTTAGATTCATTTTGTTCTGAAATCAACACTGAAGAGAGTTGAGAAATAGATACTTTAGGCTGAGTTAATGATAGTAAAGATGGGGACAGAGATTTTGAGCTATCACAGAACCTCTGATTTAACTTGTATACTCTTTGCTTAGTCTCCCTAGAGTTCCACCCCTTAAACTCCAGCACAACTCAGAAGATTCAGAAAATTACCTTGTTATCTGGGTCAATATGATGAACAAGCTTTTGAGTAAATTTTTTATCAATAGCCTGCACTGTTATAGAAATGGAACTGTGTCATGTGGCAGAGCCTATAGCAATCCACACAACAATATGAAAAGTGTAATTCTGTGGCCCATGATGGCTGCAGAGATATTCTAGAGGAAAAGTTTTTTAGAGGTAAGATATCATCTATATGTGGTCCATAGAACAGCACTGAACATATTTCATTAATGCTGCATAACTTTCCAGAAAGACAGAATAAGCTTGATGAGACAGTGGGATCCATGTGTAGTATTGCAAGATGTGGTTGATGATTTGAGTTTATCATTTCTTCACAGTTTGGATTCCTCAAACATCCCAGAAAATACTCAACTTTCAGGATTGGTGAATTAGAACTTAGCGTGGAATTTTTGTTAATTACTCTACTGATAACTTCCCAGTAGTGTTTTTTGTTTTGTTTTGTTTTTTGTGTGTGTTTCGGTATAGGGGACTGAGCTCAGGACTTTGGCTTGCCAGGGGGGCACAGTACCACTGAGCTAAATCCTCCCACTAGTGTAGAATTTTGAGTAAGGAATAGACAAGATTTGAAGAATTTGATAAAGATTATCTTAAAATACTGTTCTTTATGCTGCATAGTGGAGTTAAATTCATCAGCCTTAGGAACTTAGTGTGTCTGGTCAGTCTAGTCTCAGTTCTTTGGTTACCTGTGGAGTCTGAGTCAATCTGTGTAACTTCTCTGTACATAACTCCTTCATCTATCATACAGAGATACAGTATCTACCCTAAAGTGTTGCTGTGGCTATTAAATATGGAGTACACAGAACTGTGTCTAGTATGTATTGAGTACTCTAGAAACTACTATCATTTGTGTATTTTCCTCTTAAAAACTTTTCAGGATAAAAATTGAAGTCAATACTCACTATCTAAAGATATAAAAAGACTTTGAGCAAGTCGCATTTCAAGATCTTAGTTTCCTCCTTTGCAAAGGTTTGTATTACAGGTTTTTCAAGGAATTATTTTGGTAGCACCACCCTTCATTCAAGATTAATTGATGTTTCTTTTTACTGAAATCTTAGTGCAACAAAATGATAACATTCATTTGCCTCAGTCTCTCAGACTAAAAGTGGGCCTTGCTACTCTGCCACTCCTTGGTTCCTTAATTCTGTGACACTAGAGGCACATCCAAAGGCTGCTACACTCAGCTAATCTCACATCGGCTATTAGGGGATTGTAAAATGCATCCTTTCATAGTGAAAGCTACAAGAACCTGAGGATGTGTCATTTATTAGTTGTTTCTCTTTGCTCACCATCCAACCTGACACTGGTCATAGAAGCACATAGGGCAGCTGCTGGATAGAACTACTATGCGAGGAGTGGCTTTGTTCTTGTCCTGGCCTATTATGCTGGATGTCAAAGGAAAACAGATCTAGAGTCTAGTCTATGAAACCAACTCCAGTCCAGGAGAGAAAACTCCAATATTGTTCCCTCTTTTACTGTGTGAGACCCCAGAGAAGTCCTTGTGCCTTTCTGAAGCTCATATCACTGTCTCTCCTCTCATGAAAATACTGCAGAAAGCAGAAGCAAAACAAGCTAGGAGGGGGACAAATGGCAGACACTGGCATAGTTGAGGACATCTTTCTATCATCATCATTTGAGTGAAATATTTGTCACCAGTGGACCACTGGCTGCCTGAAGCTAATTCTTCTGGGAGCTTGTTCAGTTCATAGTCTCATCCAAACTCAATAGATTTGAATGTGCTCTAGTTGATCCCAGGAGTTTTAGCACACTTCTTGGTGATACATGCATCCACTAGGAAATTTGCTTAATTGTTGATCTAACCATTGTCTAGCTTCTTGAATCCAAACTGAAAGACTGCACAAATATTTTTTATCTCAGTTATGGATGTTATACACAAGACATGGATGTCAACTGTGAAACTGAATTGGATAAAATGAAATATTTTCTGGAAAGATGATTAGTTGAATAGGAATGTGGAACCAATCAAAGCTATAAAATTCTTAGTACATATTCCTATTTCCAGCAATAATGAGAGTATAAATAAAAGTATTCCTTTAATCCCTTTAATTTCTCTCTATACATTTCTTGACTTTCTTGAACTCAGAGAAATTTATTTTATATAAAAAGAAAGTAAGATATAGAGAATAGGAATAATTCTTCCTAGGTCACACAGGTAGTTATACTATTCTCAAATTAGTCATTCATAAAAGATTAAACTCATTTGGGTTACTTACCTCTCTGCCCATATTTTCTTCTTCTCTTATTTTAAGAAGAAAACACTACATATACCATGATATTTTTGTATTCTAATTAAGCTTTAATACTTTTTATCTGAAGCAGAAATTTCTGCATATTTAGGCAGTGAATAGAAAAGAAATATAATGACACTCTCAAGAGAAAGTGAAAGGATTCAAAAATTACTACTCACAGATCTCTACCTGCTCCCTTTGAGTTATTACAGCTAGATCTTTGGTTTCAGAGTTACCTATAGTAATAGTGGAGAAAGAAAACTCTAAGTTCCATGACACATGAGTAAAGCAGGTCTGTCATTAAGCCTATGAACGGTAATCGGATAATTGAAGTTGCCATTGTAAAATTTGCTGTAAATGTTGTCTCTGTACCTCACTCTAAATATGCCTGCTGGATATTGGCAAGAAGAATATAGCATGGTGCATGATTAAAATGTCCTCTCTTCATTGTGTGCAAATACTGCATTTTCTTTATCTGTTCATCTGTTGATGGACATACAAGCTGCTTCCATGACCTAGCTATTATAAACTGTGGTGCACGCATCACTGTAACATGATGAGTTTTTACCTACAAGGGGAACTTTTAGTTTTAACTTTTTGGAGAAATCTCCCTACAAATTTCCGTGGAGGTTGTATCATTCCCAATAACAGTACAGAGGATTCTTTCTTGTCCACAGCCTCACCAGAATTTATTATTTGATTTCTTCAAGATAGCCATTCTTTCTGGAGTAAGGTGCAATTGCAGTGTTGTTTCAATTTGGTTTCCTCTAATGGCTGGAGGTGTTGAACATTTTCCATGTATTTATTGGCCATTCATAGTTCTGAGAAGGATCTGTGCATATCACTTTCCAATATATTGGATACTTCATTCTGGGAGGGGCTAATTTTTTAAAATTCTTTGTGCATTCTAGGTGTTAAACCTCTGCCCAACATGTAGCTGGCAAAATTCTTTTCCAATTCGGTAGGTTGTCTCTTCACTATGTTGATTGTTTCTTTTGCTGTACAGAAGCTTTAAAAGAAAAAGAAGGAGGAAAAGGTCTCCTCTCTAAAAACAGGATTAGGGTGAACATATGCCTTCAAACTTCTCAGGAAAATGTGCTATGACAAGCCAATAAAATGTAACTGCACGCGCTGTGTGGCAGAGAATTTTCATACATTGCTAAGCAGGAAAATGCATAGAACATACGGGGTATGGCAGGAAAGGACCTTCTTGATCATCTATTTCAACTCCTTTAAATTTATAACTGAGAATCCCAAGCTCACAGAGTAAGCGATTAGCCCAATGTCACACATAAACATTTCCAAAATCAAACTCAGGAATAGGAAGACAAGTTTAATTCGTGAGATAACAAAATTGCAGACCAGTTTTAATATGCATTTCTATTAAGAATTCTACAAAGTTAATAGAATAAACAAGGAAGCCTAGTATTATGTATGCAAGTGCCTCACAACCTTGGCATGTCATCAGAATCACTTGAGGAGACTTGAAAGTGGCTTTGCTACCTGTTTAGTATTCTAGCAGAGGGCCGCTGTGCAGCTGTGCAGGGCATGCCCTTCGGGGAAAGTTCCCACTGATGGAAGTGAATGAGGGCTCAACTTAAACCAAGGAGCAACTTTACCAAGTTCTGTCCTTGGGGAAGAGAGAGGGCTTCATCTGCTAGAGGAGACTTTGCTTTTCCTGGTTGTGGACAGAGACAGAAGATCAGCAGCAGCCCGAGAGCTATGGCTCCCCAACTTGTAGATATCACTGCAACTCTCCTTTAACCCTCATCTGACTCCCCCCGCCCCCAATCTCTGAAGGCTCTACCAGTTCTGGAACAGATTTGCTTTTCTGGTTGCCTCATATGTGAGTCTGGACAGAAAATTTCCCTTTAGATTGCTATTTCCTTACTCCTTATTCCCTTTCTCCTCACTACACATATGCAGTACTTTAAAGTATCATTTTCAAGCTTATTCAATTTCTGACTTTATCACTGAGAAAAAAAAAGTCTGAGCCTTATACTCTCAGTATGTGTATAAATCTACATATTTTTAGATTTCTGTGTGTACCAATGTAATTACAACTAAACATATAGTACTGTACTAATTCATACAACAAACACAAAATTAAAGCATGCAACGAAGGTTGCATGATTAATGATGTTTCAAAATAATTTATGACTATATTAACAGTTCCACAGATTGTTTTTACTTTCATCAAAAATTAACATTAAAATAATTTCCTTAGAGATAACAATGTGACTTAATAAGCTTCATTTTCAAATCTTAGTTTAATCCTTCATTATACAGCAATCCAAAGTTCTGATTCTGAGTTCAGCAATTTTCATTCCTAGCCCACTCTTTATCAGTTTATTAATTAGATTGCTGCTGCTTTGACTTGGTAATGTGGCTGACAAAGAGCTCATTTCAGGAGCAAAACTTTCTAAAAGCAATATGGCACTTGCTCTGCCATGTTCTTATTTTCTCGTACTTACACTATTTCTTTTTAATCCTTGATTTACTTAACTGGGTAAGATTTTAAATTACTTTCTCATTTGCGAGGATTAGGTGAGTTAAAAGTAGATAAATATGATTGCCATTTCACATAAGTGAGCACACACAAACTATAAAACATTGTAGTACAGAGAGTAAGTAAAGATGACGATGACATCATTGACCCCTTTTTGTTCTGGAACTTTCATGAGCCTGTATCTTCTCATGTATCATGATCTGATACTGACTCAGTTCCTACAACTCCTGTGTGAGCTGTAGTTTTATGGTCTGGGAGAGACGACAGCAGATGGGAGGATGTGAATCAAGGAGAATTTCTCAAGGGATGCTCTATCTGAACTGTGCCTTGAATAATGGGATGGATTTTATTTTTACAACTTTTATTATGATATGTTTGTGATACATAATACTTAAATTCATCTTGGGGAATTGGCTCATAGACATATCACATCTTGATCAGCTTTACTCCCCCTTACTCCCACCCTCTTCTCCCTCCTTCTCCAGATTCCTTTCAATGTCCACAGAATCTGCCTCCTTGATTTCTATCATCTGTCTTATGGTCTTGAAATTATTTATACTTTGGGGCTCTCAGATTAGAGAAATCATGCAATATTTAAATTTGTGTGTCTAATTTATTTCACTTAATATGTCATGTATATATTTTCCTACATATGATTCAAGTTTATGCTTCTTATGGCAGAATACTACTCCACTGTGTATATATACTACAGTTCCTCTATCTATTCATTTGTTAAGGAGTATATAGACCACATCTATGAATTGTCCACTTGTCAGTTGTGCTGCTATAAAAATGAGTATGCATCTATTACTGTAATATGATGTCTTTAATTCTTTTAGAAAGATACACAGAATAAGTACATCAGATCAAATGGAATTTCTAGTTTTAACTTTTTGAAAAAAACTCCGTACTGATTTCCATAGTGGTTATACTAATCTCCATTTCCACTAGCACTGTAAAAAGGTTTCTCCTTTCCCACAACTTCCCAGTATTTACTATTTTTTGAGTCTTTTATAACAGGTATTCTTAATGGAATTTGGTAGAATCCCAGTGCTGTTTTTATTTGCATTTTATACCCAAAGATACTGGACATATTTTCCATATACTTTTTGGCCACTCAAAGTTCTTCAGAGAAGTATCTATTCTCTCCACTAATGGGCAATATTTTCAAAGAGATAAGAGAGAAAAGGCACCACAGAAAGAAGTGACAATATGAAAAATACAGTCAAATGCTTTACCACTGAGCTATACCCCCAATAATATGAAAGACAGCATAAAGAAGAAATTAATTTTGTTCATCTGCATTGGACACAGGTAGATTTCTGAATTCAGAATGATAGTTCTGTATACAAACTATAAAATTCCACCCCAAAAGATTTATGTGCATCTCTTCATGGAAAATACATTTAGTCTCTCTCTAATGTTGCCAAAATCCTAATAGTTTCAGCATTGCTGAAAAGTCCAAGTCCAAGTTTCTTCTGACATTTAAGGAAAACTCAGCTACGAGTCCCACTACAAATGAAAACAAAGTTAAATACTTGCATTATTTGAGAGCATGGGGAAAATATTCCAATTACAAAAGATAGATAAGGGAATAGCAAGGAATGAGACCAAAGCAAGACTGAAATCTGGCAAAGCAAACATTAAGTCCTGTAGTTCTACCTCCAGCATCTGGAGCAATCTGTGGCAAGATCTGAATTCCAAACAGCTTGAGAAGCCTAACCCTTCCAGTATTGCTCATGATAGTTGTAGCCTTCATGGCTTCTCTCTTGTGCTGGCTTCACTCCCTCCTTTCAGCTGTCCTCAGACAATCTACATCCCATTTTTTCCAACATCCTGAGGTCGCCAATGAACTTTTAGCTTTGCATTCACCACTTCACACACTGCACTCTCAGGCATACACTACTTAGATTCTCAGGCCTTCTTCTGGAATCAGGGCAGAAGCCTCTCTAACCTTTGCATTCTTCATGCACCTAAAACTGACACCCACGTGGATGATGCCAAGATCTGCTGCCAGCTAGAGCCATAACTGAGCCCTTTTACATCTTGCTGGTGGTTGCAGAAGCCCCTGAGTGCCTAAGAGGCTGAGCAAGGTGAACTTAATGCTGAGGAATTCCCTAGACTGCTGCCCTTCTGCAGTATAGTGTCTTGGGGCTCTTCTCAAAGGAAATCTTTCACTTTTGTGCTTCTGAGCCTACAAAAGAGGAAGCCTTGCAAACCTCACACTGTTTTCTCTATCATCCTGGTCCAAAGTACTTGGTTTCTTTTGTTGATAATATTTTTGGCAACCAAGTTCTCCAGTTCTCCATCTTTGCAGGTTCCCGTCTTGCCCAAGCTTTCTTTCTGATCAAATTTTTAAAAAAATTTTTTTAAATCCTTCTGCTGGGCTGCTTCCTCTTTAATCACAATGTAAATCTACCTAAAACCCCAATAGTACCCACTCCATGAACTGAGTATTTCCTGCTTTGATCCCTCCTCTGCCAAATTAGTCTGCTCTCTTTAATCTCAGTCTTCACAAAGTCTCTAGACAAGAGCAAAATGTTAATGAATCTGCCAGAGTGTAACACATGTGATATGGAGTCCAACTACCAGTGGAGTTTTCTTTCCAACTGAAATCTCTTGAGCCTGTTCTTTACATGCTACAGGACTGTCAACATTCTTCTTTGACCTCTAACCAGAATCTCCCATCAAATTCAGCACACCATGTTCTAGAGCTCCTTCATTAATCAGCTTCCTATACTTTCTCAATCCCTTACCCCAACCCAGTTGTAAAGGCTTCTGAATCACATCATCATGAAATAATCCCACTTCTGGAACCAAACTTTATCTTCTTTACTCTCTGCTCACTGAGACACAAAGTCCATCACCCATGATTTAAATGAGAAAAAGTTTATTTGGGCCCACAGTTTGTAGAGGTTTCAGTCCAAAGTTGTTGTCTCCAAGACAAGGTGATTCAACAAGAGGAGAATGGAAGAGGGGAAACAGCTCATGCCTTAGGGGAAGAAAGCAGAAAGCAAAGGAGGAGGCAGGGAGATATACCATTCCAGGCCATGCCTCTCAATGACTCTCCTCCTCTCAGTAGGCTTCATCTCCTATGTTAGTCATTTGTTGCTTAGACAAAATACTGGACACCCAAAGGTAAAGAGGAAAATGTTTATTTCAGCCAACAATTTGTAGAAATTTCAGACCATATTCTACCAGCTGTAGTGCAGTGCACCATGGCAGAGGGGCATTGCAGAAAAGAAATATCTATGGCAAGGCAGGCAGAAGGCAATGAAGCAACAAAGAGCATCAGGAACCCTGCATTCTGTTGCCATAACATTTCATCCCTGGACTCCCAAAGACTCCTGCACATCCTTTTATGTGAACAACATTTAGTCCATCTCTAAATGGTTGCCAGAGTCCTCATAATTTCAATAGTCCTAAAAAGTGTGAGTCCAAAACTTCTGAGATTTAAAGCAAACTCTTACTTTTGAGCTTCTGTACAAATTAAAATAAAGTTAATTTAAAGGTTTCTGTAACTTCCAACATACAACAGTAGAAAATAACCATTCCCATTCAAAAAGGCATAAATAGAGAGAAAGGGTCTAAAACAAATCCAAAATCCAATGGGGCAAACATTAAGTCATGTACTATCATGTTCTCATCTGGGGCAATCTGGGTCAAGATACAAACTCCAAGGGGCTATGGCACTGCCCATGGTTTCAATGCTCATGGCTTTTCTCTGGAGTTGACTCTGCTAACTTCTTGTAGATTTATTCAGAAGATATATGTTCCTTCCTTCCATAGCCTTTTTGGGACTCCACTGCACCTTCAGTCTTACACTCAGAACTTCACACACTGACCTCTCGGGAGGATATTGCCTGGCCTCCCAGGCCTTCTGAAACCTTAGTGGAGGCCTTCTAACCCCACAACTCTTATGCTCAGTATGCACCTACAACTAGCACCATGTGGATGATGCTAAGGTCTGCCACCAGGTAGAGCAGTAGCCTGACTTCTTTCTGTGTTGACTGTAGGGGGCCAAGTGCCTGGACTGCTGAGTGCTGGGGACCTAGTCCTGAGGAACAAATGCCTTAGGTTGTTGCCATTTTGGAATATAGTGCTTTGTGACTCTCTTATCAAAACAGTCTTTCACCACTGCAGTTTTGAGGCTGCAAGGAATGGAATCTTGCTGGTTCTTATGATGTCCTCTGGTCATCTTTTCTCTTGTCCTGTTCCTTTCCAGCAACAAATTCCTGCTCTGATCTATCTTTTTAGGCCTTAACTTTACCTGAATCTACTTTCTGATCAATTCAAAACTTTTTAAATCACTTTTCTGGGTTCTTGCTCTTAATTTTGAGCATAGGTCTAACTAAAAACCTCCAGTAGCCTCTCAGTAGCCATGTCACTATTTCTCAGTATTACACTATCTTAAAATTACTTCTGCCAGATAAATTAGTCCACTGCCTTTAAGGTTAATTTTATCCAAAGTTACTAAACAAGAGCAAAATGCAGACAACTTTTCTATCAAAGCATAACACACATGGTCTAGAGTCCAACATCAAGTGCAGTCCTTTTTCCCAATTGAAACTTCCTGAATCTGGTCTTTTCCAACTGCATTGTAATCAATATATTGGTCTTCTGGGCACTGACTGAAAGCACTCATCAAGCTCACCTCACAGCATTCCAGGGATACTTCTTTAGACAGTATCTCCAGTCCTTTCCAAATACCTCCTGCAAAACATTTCAAAGGCTCCTGACCCACATAGCCAGGCCAGCAACACAGAAATGGCCACATTCTTGGTACCAAAGCATTGATATCAAAGTTTGTTTATATACTATTATCATTGCTGAGAAAAAATACTCAACACCAAAAATTATAGGAAGGTTTTACTTCAGGTCACAGTTTGTAGAGGTTTCAGTCCATAGTCAACTGGTTCCAAAGGAGGGCAAAATGGCAGAGAGGCATCATAAAGGAGAAACAGTCTATGCCAAGTCAGGTAGAAGGCAATGAAACAGAAAGCAGTAGAAATAAGCCTACTTGTCTTCATCCCTTTATATTTCATGAAGGCTAAAATGGTACCACCCTCACCTAGGATTGGCCTTCCATACCCTTAATCAAATTGTCATGCCCCAAATCCACATTCACAATCTCCAAATCTACTTATTTCTGAAAAGCCCCACCTGGACCAGGGATTTAACTCAGTGGCAGTGAACCTGTTTTGTAAGCACAAGGTCTTGAGTTCAATCCCCAATACTGAGGGAAAAAATAATGATAAGCCCTACCTATGACCCTATGGGGATTTGGAAACATGTTTAGATACAAACTATACCATCTCTCAACATCACATTTAGCTATAAACTCATCAATGAACTAATCTACTGATGAGTATCACATCTCTGAAATCTAATCACCTCACCAAAGCCCCACCTATTAGCACATGAGGTGTAGGGGAGGATATCCAGCTTTAAACTAGAAAAATTGAACATCTTAAATCTTTTCCTTCCTCTTACCACCCCATCTTCCTTCATCCTTGTTTTCCTGGACCCCTTCCTATTTGCAAAAGATCTATATTTCCTTCTATCAATTCTTTATTTTGTTATTTATGTGTTAATTGCTGTACTCAAATGAGAAATACCATATAGCATTTCAGCTTCTGTTTCTGACTTATGTCATTTAGCATTATATTTTTCTAGCTGTATTCAACAAATGTCTCAAATGTATCCTTGTTTATGCATAAGTAGTATTCTGTTACATATAGATGACAACTTTTCTTTATCTAATTGTCTGTTGATGGATTTACAGACTGCTTCCAGGGTTTAGCTGTTGTGAATCTTACTGCTATAAACATTGATATGAATGCATCACCTGTCATGTGATCTTAGCTGTTTTAGTGAGGTACTTAGAAGGTAAAAAGCTAGACCAACTGTAATTGCTGATTTTAGTTCTTTGAAAAATCTTCATACTGATTTCCATTGTAGTTGTATTTTACATTCCACCAACAATGTAAGAGTGTTTCTTTTTAATCATAGGCATGCCAGTATTTGCTATTCTTTGATTTCTTAATGATTTCAATTCTTTCTGATGTAAGATGAAATCTTAGCATTATTTTAATTTGCATTTCTGTAAAAGCTAGAGATATTGAGCATGCTTTCATAATGTTTATTAGGCATTTTTACTTCTGTTTCATTTACTTATTTTTAATTGGTTATTTTATTTAAGGTGATCTATCTTTTTTGAGTTCTTTATATATTCTAGTTAATGGTCCTCATCAAAGGAATAGCTGGTAAAAATTTTACCCGATTCTGTAAGTTATCTCTTCCCTCCACTAATGTACATGTGCTAATCAGAAGTCTGGTCTACTGTGCCCCAATGCAGGGACTTAATTCAAATAATAGCCTCCTATAATTCTTATTTAACAAACTCATCCTTTATTTTACTCTAGTGCTAACTTTCAGAATATACCAAACAATAAACATATTGTTAGCCCCTTGTCCTTTCTGCAACCCAGGAAGCAGACCTAGAAAAATACATGAAAAGATGCTCAACATCACTAATCATTAGAGAAATAAAAATAAAACCCACAATGTGTGACCAAATACCTATTAAGATGTCTAAATTTTTGAAAAACAGAAAACAAAGCGCTGTCATGGATGTGGAAACATGGGAATTGTTGTGTGCTCTTGGCATATTCAATGATGAAATATATTATTAAGATTTATGTTATTATAGTCAAACATCTGAGACAGTTTACTTATAGAGAGAAAAGAGATTATTTTAGCTCATGACTCCATAGGTTCCAGTTCAAAATTAAGTGACTCCACTGAATTGGGCCACTCGTGAGATTAACACATCATGGCAGGAAAGTATGGTAGAGCCAACTGCACGTGTTATGTGCCAAGATACAAAGTGCAGAGATCAGGGTCACACAGTCCCCTTAAAGGGCCTATCTGTAATCACTAGAGACCTTTCATACGGCCCCACCTATTAAAAGTTACACCATCCATGTTTATAATAGTACTATTTGTGACAGTCAAATGGTAGAAGCAATCTGAGTGCTCACTAATAGATGAGTGGATAAACAAAATGTGATATAAACTTACAATGAAATGTTATTCCAGATAAAAAAAGAAGAGTATGGATGAAACTTGAGGATATTATGTGAAATACTCCAGTGAGAAAATAAATACTATGTTTTTACTTAAATAACTGAAGTAACCAAATTTATAAGAATAGAAACTAGAGTGATGATGTTCACTTGTTACAGGAAGGGGAGAACAAGAATTTTTGCAAGAAGAAAAGCCATTCAGAGACTGGTGGCACAACAGCATGAATGTATTAAATGCTAAATAACTATATACCTAAAACTGGTAAAAATGACAAATTTTACCTGTGCATATTTTCCCATGATTCCTCAAAATGTTTTACAACATAATTGGCTTCAAGATCAGATGAAACAATACAGAGGAATTTTTTTCCTGAGTTTTTATGTTCACTTTTGTCAACTTTATAGAAAAGAAATGAACATGACTTTGGAAAACCCTCTTAAGCCCTGCTCTTATTTTATTGGGGCAGAGTGCAGAAGAAAGATCCTGGGTGTTGACTCGAGAAGATGCAATGTATCTGTCAGAAACGACTCACCTCAAACAGCCAAAGAAATTTTAACAATGAGGATGAAAAGGAATGTGAGGCATCTGGAGACTCACAATTAGCAGAACTTTATTTTCAACCCTGGTGATGAAGGAACAAGAGGAAGAAAGAGTACTAGAACCTTCCGTTGGCAGCTACCTGGTAGAAACTAGAATCCCAACACCCAGAGAGTGACACTAAAGCAGAGAGGAAGAAAATAAAATCCTGAGTGGTGTCTCTGCTCATCCATTGATCTTCTGCAGAAAGCTCTCATTGGCTATACCCAACTGTGGGCCAATCAGTAAAGGGCTTGCTGGAATTTGCCTTTCAAGGCACAGATCAGGGAAGAGAAAGATAGAAAACGGATATGGTGTATGTGTGTCAGGCACATCAAACGTGATATGTCACCTACTTCAATTCTCATCTTAGGCCTTGCCCCACTTAGGTGTCTGTACATTCAAATTCTTAGCCTGAATCCTAAAAGGTGATCTGTAAGTCTCAGATAACATGATGCATGACTGACTCCTTTTACCCTACAAAGTGCCATTCAACATGGGAAATATTCATTCTTCCATTTGTTCCTTGGCCTTTTTCTCTTTTGTGTAAGAAGGTCAGAAAATGATATGGGTAGAATGAGGGTAACAACTGGAAGGTCTGAGGCCTGTGGTCTCAAGTAGGTGACTTTTCCGCTCTGGGCCTCAGTTTCCACATGCTTGAGTACCTGAACTAGATGTTCTTATCAATGTCCTTTCTCCTTACAAAGATTAGTTGACTCCAGAGAAAATTGGCAAAATACATACATTCTCTCTCTCCTTTTTCTCCCTCTCCAAGTAATTCATATAATGTGTAATTGAAAACTATGTGGACTATTAAAATAAAAATTGTAGCAGCTAGATGTGGTGGTGCATGCCTGAAATCCCAGCACTCAGGAGGTTGAGACAGGAGGACAACTGTAAATTCAAAGCAAGCAGGAACTACACAGCAAGATGCTGTCTCCAAAAATCATCATATTACTATAAACAAGGCATTGCCCTGAATCTTCCTTAAAATATTCCTCCTCCTTTAAACACACATATCCCATCGCTTTTGCCACTTTCTGAAGTTCTGGATGTCCTCTTTCATGAGTGTCCTTAGCTGAACTGTCACATTTGCTTCAACATCTTGAATTCATTTAAAATACTTACCTTACATGGTCATTTTGACTCTGGGGAAAAGCCAGCAGTGACATTATGCCAGATCCAGTAAGTCAAGTGGATGAGGACACACCACCATATTTGTAGGAGCTTCCCTTTCCATTTGATGGTGCTCAGCAGCAGCATTCCTTGTATTTTTTATCACACCTTGTAAAGACACTCATAGGGGAGAGCTTTTAGAACTGCTTCAGAAAGTGGTGAGAACAGTGGCATAAGCATCCTTGAGGAGAAAGGGGGTGTTTTAACGCAATCAGTGGAAATATATCTTTTACTGTAATACAACTTTAATTTAAATACTCACTTTATATTTCATATAAAATTTTCCTGGACCTAATTTTTGTTTTTGCTTTCATCACATCAATACTCCTATCCACGAAAACAGGAAGTTGGATGCCAATGACTACACTATCTTTTACACATTACCTAATGTAGAAGACCTTCTCTGGGATTATCACCCAAGCTAATGTTGCTAAATATGCATAATTACACTCCTCCAAAACTCTGGGGGCAAGTCTCAGCCC
This sequence comes from Petromus typicus, assembly GCA_004026965.1. Classification (NCBI taxonomy): domain Eukaryota; kingdom Metazoa; phylum Chordata; class Mammalia; order Rodentia; family Petromuridae; genus Petromus; species Petromus typicus. Next base: position 10,392 of record PVIR01014435.1, on the reverse strand, counting down.
AGAAAATGTTGGGATAACCAGAAACAAACAGGTACCTCTATGGCAGTGTAGGCATAGTCTTTAAACATTAAAGACTTTAATATCACCATGTTTAATATTCTAATGTACAGTGTGCATCTCTGAGAAGGTGGCAAAGGATGTAGTATGTTTTATCTTCCAAAGTTACTTGACTGTGAAACCCACTACCCCATGTCCACAGCACCTCATAGCTCCTATATTCAGTCTTTCTATACATTTTCACTTTTATATATTTATATATATTTATATATTTATGTATTAAAATTCATGTATATATTTATATACAGTTATATATTAAAATACATTTAAGCCACAGCAGTTGCTCTATCTCCCAGTGCTTAGTTCTTGTATTGGTGACCTCTTTATTTGCTAATGCCTTCATATAACTTGGGGTAGGGTCGGAAAATGTAAGAAGGACATCGTGGAATGTCTTTAAATTAAGACATTCTCTTGATGTCCAGTATTATTTAAGCAAGATGATGAAATGTGGTTATAACAATAGCAATTGACATTTGAAAATCAGTTGATAGTTTTTGAGAAATTTCAAATGAAACAGCTTATTTGTAAACCATTTGAAGTCATTATGATCATATCCATTTCCGGATGAAAAACAAAACGATTACATGTTTCTTCTTATGTTTCTTAGCAAAGGCTATTCAAAAAGCAAATCCTGAGAGTCCAATTTCTGTGCTTCTTTTAAGGCTGAAAAAATTCACTCATTTTTCTAATAACCCAAACTAATTAGGCACTTAGTGCTGAGCATTGTGTTGCTAGATATGGGAAGCCAGGGCGAGGGCAGCGTTTTGTAACTGATTAGCCTACTGGGAAGGAAGAACAGGGTAATTTTTAAAGATTTCCTCTGATTTCTTTTCTCTTAGTAGTTAACAATGCTCATTTCGGAAAGTCAAAAGCTAAAGATAAGGAAAAAGTAGAAAAATTGAAATATCAGTAAACACCCATAACTACCTATTCAGAAATAATTACTTTGGATACCTTATTGTGTAATGTTCCAGACCATTTGTTATGCATGTAGATTCCATAATGTATCTCCTTTCCTGTCCTAGTAGTTCTGGAAATGTGCTGTGGTTTTCAATCAGTGTTCATAATGGGTGTGATGATTTTTCTCACAAATATGGTTAGGCTTATCATTCTGTTGCTGTTTAAAATTCTAGCATCTTAGAGTCAATAAGTAATTCTATACTTTCCTCCCAGATTATACCAGATTATTGGTTTGGAAACTTTTCTTTTTACCCTCCATATTTCTTGTCATGATTCTATATCAATAGGTGGTATCCTTCAAACAATATATTTAAGGAGTGCCAAGCTTCCATGATATGCAGCATTTTTAACCAAATACCTCTTGCTGGGCATTTAAGCTGCTTACAGCCTTTCCCAACTACAAATAACACTTCGCAGGCAGATTAACTGAGGAACTGAGGTCACACTAGGTGTCAGACATACTACTTCTTGCTAAAGATAAAACAATAAACCAAACAAATATGGACCAAATTCTTCCAGGGTTGACAGTTTAGTAGGAACAGCAGGAATTGAAAAACAAACACATTCATGTCCATGTATAGACATTTATAGACTATCACACACTATGAATAATTATATCCATCTTTCTTTAGATTGAAGAATCAGGAAAGGCTTCTCTAAGCAAGTTGGGAGCCAAAGCATGAGAAAACATACCCATTGAGAGGAAGGCTACAGGAAATTAGACTCCTCACCTGTACAGTATGAATATCTAGCATCTCAACCGTATGAAATAGGCTTCTTTTTCTTTATCAGCCTTGAAAGTAGAGAGAAAATCTCATCGCCTTAATTAGTATTTTTAAAATTATTTGTAAGGTGGAACATTTATTTTGACTTTATATTTCCTCTCCACCAAAAGAGCTAATCAACTGTCACTGTGGTTTCAGCTATGGCCAAGTTGTGTCTACTCTTCAGAAAGAGATCACAAAGCTCGAGAATTGGTCCTCAATGTTCTCTATGGAAACCTTAGAATGCACAGGTATCACTTGGGAATTTGTTCAAATGGCAAATTCTGAGACCTCACGGCAGACCTATTGATTTAGAAACTGGAGGAGGAGCCTTACAGTCTGGGTTTAACAAGCATTCCACATGATTCTGATATATGACAAAGATTAAAAACCACTTTTAAAGGGACACTGAATAGATATTTGTAGATGGAAGTAGGTGACCTGACCAATGACTCCACCAATGAAACAAATTAGAGAACATAAGCCTCAGTTAAAGCAAAACATTCTGAGAAGAGAACTTATTTATCTATTTATCAAAAAAATACTTTGTACACTACATGTTGTGCTATGTGTTGAAAATTCAATAAGGAAATAGGTCTTCACAAAGCTAAGTATCTCCTAGAGTGATTCCTTGTTGCAGTGAGTTGGATGGCCAAGATAGTTTTAACAAACACTATTTTTGCACTTTTGAAGAGCAAGAATATTGGGAAAATGACAGTACAAGTATCCTCTGGTCAAGATAGAGAAGATAGAAATGGGAGGTCACCAAGGATGTACATTCATCTTGATTCTTCTGTGTCTCCTCTACAGACTATTCTAGAGCACAGAAAGATTCCAGATGGGAGAAGTTCCAGGTTCTACACAGTTTTCATTATGCATATTATTTTTTTAAATTGACCGATCTTTTCCCTTGTCCAGACAGCATAGTAATGGCTGCCTTATATTGTTAAAGTGTATCCCAGAGATTTACAGTTCTATGTAAATGTGATACATAAAATAGAGTCACCTTGGCTTTACTTTTATCTGGCTTATATAACAGGAATGCCAGACCTACTTTGTCTAGGCATGTATACAAACACTCTGATTTTAAATAATAGATTGTGAGCCCTGCTGACAGAGACCTTGACAACTTCAATGGTCCTAAATGAAGCTACTGACCTGGCATGGATGGAAGCTCTGGGATCTGCCTTGGCTCCTCTTCTTGCAATAACTGCTCTTGCCATAAGAACTTTGGAAAGAGCTCTAGAACTTTCCTTTCCAGTGAAAATTCACCAATGAAGCCATCTAGAGAACAGTCTGATGAGCTCACTGTCCCACCAAGTCTCTTGGCTTTAGACAAACTCTATAATCATCTAATCTAGAATACATAAACCAAAACAAGGATAAAGCTTGACTGTTGTTATGGTTAGAATTCAAAATATTTCCCAAAAGGCTCACTGTGTAGAAGTCTTAGTTGCTAATAGGCTTTGGAGAAACCATTGCAGAAGGAAGGCTCTAACTTCCATAGATGAAGACATGATTAGATGACTTTTGGGAGGTGAAAGAAACAGCAGATGGGTCCTAGTTAAATGGAGTGTGTTGTGAGAGCATGACCTTAGGACCTGTGTGTGGGCCCTAGCTCCTCTTCTCTGGCTGTTTCCTTCCCTCTGCTTTCTGGCCACTCTGAACTCAGTGGTTTTGCTCCACCACACCTTTCTGTCATGCTTTCTTTGTCTTGCCACATACCTAAAAGTAACAGAGCCAGCTCACCATGGACTGAAACCTCTCACATCATAAGCAAAAATATATCTTTCTTTCTGCAAGTTGATTTTCTCAGGTATTTGGCCACAGTGACAAAAACAAAAACCAACAACAACAACAACAACAACAAAAAAAAAACACTAAATAACACATTGCCACTAGTTTTCTCGCATCTAAATCCCTCTGCAGACTTGACATTTTAGGCTAGATAATTCTTTCTTGTAGACCTGTCATGTGCTGTATAAGATGATTAGCATATCCATAGTAACCACCCACTAGACGTCAGCAACTCAGTCCCCATTTGTGACAATAAATTAAGTATTGAGGCATCATCAAAGTCTCCTGGAGGAGAGGGACAATATCACATCAAGCTGAAAACCACTGCTCTAGAGACAAAGGCATTTAGAGATTTAATACATCAATCCCAGGGGACTCACTAGGCTGTATTTCCCAAACATAATGGATCTAATCAATATACAAATAAAGTACACCTATTAGGATTCATGCAAATAATTCTGCTAGTTAATGCCTTCCCATCTAAAATAAACTCTTAACTCACCATTGACTCTCAACAATTCCACATTATCAGAGCAACACATTTTCACGCTCTAATGATGAGTTACTGAAAGCTAACAAGTAGGAGACTCCAAACTCATGATTACTCTAGACAAATATACAACACCTGATTTTTATATACTGTCACTTGGGATTCAGTTTAACATCGATAGGTTGCTTTTTATGCTCCCAGGAACATTTCATCTTCATACACCTGTATTGGTTCTCTGTAAACACTGTAACAAATTATGACAAACTTACTGATTCAAGGTCATAGAAATTTATTCTCCAGTTCTGAAGGCCAGAAATTTGCCATCAGTATTACTGAGCCAAAATAAGTGTTAGCAGGGTTATCCTGCTTGCAGTGCCTGTGAGGGGATATCATGGCCTTGCCTTTCCCAACTTCTGATAACTGCTGGCATTCCTTTGCCAAAGTACATCATTTCAATCTCTGTCTCCATGATCGCTTTAACAGTTTCCCTTCTGTGTAGCTTCAAATATCGCTCTGCCTCCCTCCTTAGCAAGTTATATGTAATCCAATTTTTTACACTCCGGATAATCTAGAGTGATTGCTCCAACCCCAAACCCTTAGTTTACTTACACCTATAAAATAGCAACTACATTTTTCCTCCACAAATAATATACTTAGATTTCAGGAACACAGATATTTTGAAGGAAGCTAGTATTAAACCTGTCATGTCACCATTTTAGACTATGTAAAACAAAAATTATTGTGTCCATTTTATAGATGAGGAAATAGGAGCACAGACATATCAAATCACTTAAGAGGCTGTATACTGAGATACTGGTAGAGATGGAGCAAGAATCGAGGGCGTCTGACTATTCTTTTGAATTAATCATGACCCAGAAGGATATTGATCTATTTGCACTTCTTCCAGATGTAGGCACTGTGAAGTTATTATAATCATGAAAAATTAGAAGGGGAGTTTTTAAGATGAAGAAGTTTCTGGAAAACTTCTTATCATATTGTGGAGGCTAATGGTGGGAAAGTACACAGAATTTTCCAAGCTGTAGAACAAGCACGAGGGAAATGAAAAACAGATTTAATATAACATAAGAAAAATCAAGCTGCTCTCTTTTAATATTTATCAAGTCCATGACAGCATGCTGTTTCACCTGCTATTCAGCATTTCACTCTGGCAACACAGAGTAGTCATATGCCATGTAGAGTTTAGTGAAGTTCTCCTACAACAGTCTCTACGTAAGATTCTCATAATACCTCTATATGGAAAGACAGTTACTGTCATCATTCCACTTTGTAGGTGAGGAAACTGAGGTTTTGGGGTTAAATGATACTCCCAATCTAAAATAAAATCCAAACCTTCTTCTTTTATGCTAATTCTCCTTTTTAAATGTTACTTCTCACTTAAGAATTATTTTTATTAAAGTTTTGGCCCATCACTACTGAGATGTCAGAGGAGATGACAAATGCCATTTTTAGTCAAGTAGTTCACCTCTCAAAAGACTTAAATAGCCTTCAGGCACAGTTTCAGTAATTCAGGTACATGAACAACAGGTGGCAGTAAGATCCTGTGATAAGTGTCTTAGATGATCAAATTTAAACAAGTATTCTTACTTTATGACCCAGAAAAAATATGGTTTTCAGAATTTTACAATTTCATAAAGAATATCATACCTTCCCTGTCTGTATTATTTTAAGTAATATGTTCAGATGTGTTTAAAGATCAGGAACATAAAACCATTTCAAAAAACCACAAATACATAATTTGTCATTTTTCAAAATAATTCTTGTTAACTGCAATTTAAAGTTTGGTCTCTTCCTCAGACTACAACTAAAATGTTCTTTTCTGATTCATGTCTTTATTTTTAAATGAGAATTCTTCCTAACTAGATCATGGTGACAAGATTTCTATTTGATTTCCTTAGCAACAAAAGAGTCATGGTCTATTTTCACAGGTTGAAAAAGTTCTTAATCCCCCAGTTCCTATCTCAGCTTTTAGAGGACTTTGCAATTGAGTTGAGCATATGAAAGTCCATTTCTCCTTTTGAGATTTCCACTTCTAGGTCTTCCACCTCTTCAGAGAAATTATCAAACAACAATTAATTGTCACAGAAAGTACAGACTTCTAGAATTTTTTTTTGCCATTAGAATGAGGTAAATTTTAATTCAAGAATGTAAAAAGATAGCCAACATCCCTCCTCTTAATGAGTGTTGCTAAAAAGTAACTGCTGGCTTACTGTAACTTGAAATTTACATATGATGAATTTCCCTACCAAATCCACAACTACCTGCAAAATCCATAGAGTGCCTTCTTCCTCACATAGCCTCTTCTTTTCCAAGCTAAAGCACACAAATGTAAGGTTACACCATACATCAAATCCAATAACACATACATGTAAGCGCTTTTTGTACTGAGATGTATAATTACTACACCAGAGATTAGCTGGCACATTGTAATACACAGCATCCATGTTATCAGAGAATGTTAAAGTGACACTGTCTAGGCTTGGCCTTGTGCTCAGGACTGTAATCATTTAAAGGTAATGGAAGCCATGCTTTCTGTCTCAGTATAGTCACAGACCTGTTGAGGAGATGAAACCCTAAAATGATACATTTCTGTATTAGTGTAATATGGACACAAGTACATATTCAATAATACATAAGAATAGCATATAGTATAAACCAAGTTTCCTGGGAGAGAACTTCAAAGATAGATTTTTGCTTAAGTATTTACAAGAAGCAGTCATTATTCATGAGAAAGGAATAAAGATCACAAAGGGAGAGAACTGAAAATAAATAAGCCTGATAGGATTGAAGGTCAAATAAGTACTTGCTTGGAAGGACCAGGAATTAAGTTAGAGCAACACAACCAAGGTATACTATGGGTTCTCTTAAACGCAGAGTTTGGAAACAATGATCAATTTATAATACTTTGCATCTGTCCTTGTGTGTAAAGACTGGACTGTACCATTTGAGAAGGCAGCTTTAGTCCACAGAAGTTAAGACTAGAGACAGAAGAGAACCCAGATGTCAAGAAGTGGAAATGATCAATCCATGACATGAGGGGGAAAAAAGGAAAAATCATAGCACGGAGGATGTAAGCTCAGGTTCCGTAGCAGAAAACCATGTAGAAAGTCCAAAATAGCTGGGGACAGATGAGTTCTGTTTCATATTAGAGAACCTTGGAGAGTGATAGTATATGTTCAGAAGAGACAGCTGAAGATGTAGTATCAGATGAAAGAAGAAAATTATTTTTAAAACTGAGAAGAAAATTAAAAGAAAAAATATTGTTGCCTTTTGTAGAACCTGAACAGCACCTATCAGTAACCTCAGCATCCCCAGTCAATGCCACACCTTCTATTTCTCTTTTAAATGTTTGGCACCATTTATCCTCCCTTCTCACAGATCCTGCATTTAACGGCTATCACGTTGCTCAGGAAACTTGACTGCAATACTGTCATTTCTTGGGAACCAGTCAGGAGGCTTATAGTAAAGTAAGTGCAAAAGACATTTTCCGATAAGATACGTACTTATATCTGCAATGAGCATCTGTCAGCTTCGTCATGGGCTGCACATACAGAATTCATTTCTAATCCTTAATACGCCAGTTTCTCCATGCTGCTTCTCCTGAGTGGACTGAGACATGCAAATTCAGTTTAGTTTATTTGATTTGCATCTGACTAATTACCCTACTGTCAATAAAGTAACAGACAAAAACATATTTTTCAAGTTGACCATATTATCTAACCCCTTTGAGAGTGAAAGAATGAAACTATAAATGCCATTTCAGCAATAGAGTCACACTGATAAGTGTGTTGATACTTTTCCCACTATGAAGCTATGTGCAATATTACCCATGAAAAAATAGACCAGAGATTCTTGTCATTTTTCAAGGCACTGGTCCAGAAATGAGCAAACAAAACCTCAGCAAGATAACTTAAAGCCCCTTCACCAGCTGAGGCAGTCAGTCATAAATAAAAAAATAAAGAAATAGGATTTTCAAAGTCCTCAGGGAGACTGTCAACTTCTTATCCCCAAGGTTGTCAACAGAAGGCAATAGTTTCCCTGCATCGAAGTTTCACTTTCTGAGGCTCGGTATATTTGTGATCAATTTTAGCCCAACAATGTTCAATTGAAAATTCTAGAAATAATTGTGAATTACTCACTATTCTGAGTAGCACAATGAAATTTCGCATTTTGATTTGCCTCACTTGAAACAGGAATCATTGTTTTGTCCAACGTATCGAAATTGTATGCACTACCCACATTTTGGTCAGTTAGATCTCAGTTACTGGATCTGCTGTCTGAGTAGCAGAGTACTTGTGTTCAAGTACAACTTCTTTCACTTTACTTAGTGATGACTCCAAAGTTCAAGAGTAGAGATGTTGGCAGTTCAGGTATGCCAAAGAAAAGTCATAAAGTGCTTATTTTATGTGAGAAAGTGAAAGTACAATAATAAACGGAGAGAGAGAGATTGTACTCATATAAATTTTTACAGTGTAGTTATGGCTGTTCTATTTTGATATTGTTATTCGTCTCTTACTAAACCTAATTTATAAGTTACATATAAATTTATAAATTATACGTGATATTTATGTAGGTACCAAACATAAAGTTTATATATAAGATTCAGCACTATCTATGGTTTTAGGCATCCTCAATAGATCTTGGAATATATGCTCTGAAGATAATGAGGCCTACTGCATGGACTGGAGAGTTTGATTGCCAGAGCTCAAATCTCAGTTCTGCTACTATTAGCTGTGTCACCTTAAGCAAGTTATTTTGGCTCTGTACCTCAGTGCTGTCCTCTGTAAATAGGAGAAAAAACAATATTTTCCTCACAAAAGGATGGAATGAGTCAGTATGTTCACAACACATAATACAGTACTTGACTCATAGTACATGTTGGGAGGAAGTTATGATTATATTTTCAATTTGTTTCCACCCATACGGCTCTGTCAACAATTTCCTAATTATTAGTAGGTAACTATAATTTTAAAGTTTACAACTATTAAGAACTTTTACTTACACAAAATGTGTTCACCTATATCCTTGGGCCAAAGGTAGCAGAAGCAGTCAAAGTTTATCTACTCCCTTCCCACTTCAGTACTCTTAACTTCCTACTGCAAGCACTTGCACCTTCATCATGGAAAACCTTCTCTGAGAGCCACAGCTTCCTTTGCCAACCCATGTGGGGAGGTTGGAGATTTGAGTCATTTATACTCAAATGGACTACCTTGAGGACACACTCATAAGTAAAATAAATAAGTCACAGATGTGTCAATGCCATATATTTTCTCTGATATGAGAATCTGAAGATGTAAATGAGTTCTAGAATGTATGAAAGATATTGTGAAATAGATAATATTCAAAAAGAAAGGGCAGTGGTAAGTAAGAAGGGGAAAGAAAGAATATGTTAAAAAAGATAGAAAGCATATGTATATATGGGGTGGGGAGTTGTAGGGAGGGTAGGGGAATGGGTAAAATTAGGAATTAACTCATCATATACTGGTACAAATTCCTAATGTTAAGTGTGATCGTGATATGCATATGTAATGTACTAATAAAGAATTCAATTTTTAAAAAGAATTGATGGTCCCCAACCAAAGACAGAGCAGCATCAACCAAAAATTCATGAGTCACTGTTGCTTCATTCCCCCAGTAGTCTAACTGAAGCAGACTCCCAGACTCGCCCCAGAAGGCTTATGTCTCAGTCACACTCTGCAACTGATCATTTGGTAATGCTCCCTTAAATACCTCCCTGTTTCACTATCTTGATTTTCACTACCCTATTCTTCTACCAGTATTTTCTCCAATGCTAAAAAAAAGCCCACCACACACTATTTACATTTAAATCCTCGTCCCATGGTCTATTTCTTGGGGAGGCCCAAACTAAGATATTCTCACAAACCTGTGCTATAGATCGATAGATTATAGGTGATAGCTAGCTAGCTAGCTAGCTAGCTAGATAGATAGATAGATAGATAGATAGATAGAGATATCAGCTGGGCATGATGACATATGTTTATAATTCCAGCACTAAGGAGACTGAGGTAGGCAGATTGCCTCAAGTTCAAGGCCAGCCTGAACTATGTAACAAGACCTTGTCTCCAAAACAGTATATTTTTGCAAATATTTTTTTTTTAATTATCTTTATTGGTACATTAAATATACACATCATGATTGCACTCCATAATGGGGATTTGTACCAGTATAAGACACAACTTAATTCTCATTTTTTTCCCATAGCCCCATCCACCCTACCACCCCCCCCTATATATAAAATTTGTTTCCTTACTTTTTTGTTACAATCTAAACATTGTCCCCTTTCAC